>JARQOC010001576.1:0-38615 GCA_033576535.1 Allobates femoralis
TATATGTAATATATATGTATAGTATAATAGATATAGTGTATGTATAAGTATATGTATTATATTATATTGTATTATTATATATATATTATAATATATGTATATATATATGTATATATATATATATGATTTGTATATATATGTATATATGTATATTATATATATATTGTTTATAATATATTATGTATATGTATCATATATATTGTATTATATATATATGTTATATAATAATTATTATGATATATGATATTATGAATTGTTATATATTGTATTATATTTATATATATAATTATTATATATATAATTATAGGTATATATAATTTATAATATATATATAGTATAATATGATATATATGATATAATATATATATTATTATAAATATTGTATATAAATTGTATATATATGATATGTATATTATTATATAATATGTATATATATGTATATATTATTATATTATATCTATAAATATATGTATATTAAATAATATATATATATATATAATGTATTATTATATTGATATATTATTATATGATATATATATGATGTTATATATTATTGTATATATATAGATATATATGTATTAGTATATGTATATAATAAGTATATATTATAATATTAGTATATATGTATTATATAGATTATTATGTATATATATATGATTATATAGTATTGATATATGTAATATATAATATATTGATTATAATATTAATATATGTATATATATTTATTATTATATGTATGGTATTATATGTATAGATATATGTATATATGTATATTATATATAGTATGTATATATATAATTTATATATATATTATATATAATTGTATATATAGTATATATTTTATATATAGATATATGTATATATAATATTATATTATGTATATATTATGAATGATGTGTATTATATATGATATATATGTGTAAATATGTATATTATATATATATATTATATATGTATATATTAATATAATTGTATATATAGATATGTATATATAATATATATATAATATATATATTATTGCTATATATATATAGATTAGTATATAGTTATATATGATATATGTATATGATATAATATATAATATATGATAATAGATATATAGATATTAATATAGATATATTATATTATATTATGTTTATATATATTATTATATAATGTATATTATATGTATATATATATTAATGTATTATAATATTATAATAATAATAATATAATTATAGTATAATATAAAATTAATAATATGTTATTAGATATATGTATTAATATAAGATATATTTATTAATATATTATATATATATATGTATAATAAAATTAATATTGTATATTATATATGTATATATAGATATATTAATATATATATAGTATATATGAATATATATTATATATCTATTGTATATTATATAGATATGTTAATAAATATGTATATATTTATATTATATGTATTAATATATATATTATGATATAATAATTTATATATATATAGAATTATATGTATAGATATATAATATTGTATATATATATGTAATATAGATATATATTGTATAATATGTTATATATGAATAAGTTATGTATATATTATATATATATATGTTAATATAATATATTATATATATATATATTATATTATATAATATGTAATGTATATAGATATTGTATAGATATTATAGTATATATATATGTATAATATTTATATATGATTTTATATAAATATTAGTATATATTATTATATAATATATGTATATTAATAGTATTTTGATTATATAATGTTATAGTATTATATATATAATATGTTATATTAAATATATATATATTATATTAATGTATAGATATTGTATATAATGGTATTATAGTATATATATATTATTATATAGTATATTATATAATTTGATTTTGATATATGTATAAATATGTTTATAATATAATATGTATATATATTATGTATAATATTAGAAATATATGTATATATTTATAATGATATGTATATAGTATATGTATATATATATGTATATATATATATATTATGTATTATATTGTATATATTATTTGAATTATTATTATATGTATATATAAATAAATATAATATGTATATGATTGTATATATAATGTATATGTTATTATTATAATGATTGTATATATGTATATTATATATAGTATTGATAATTAGTATATATTTTGTATTATTTTATATATAGTATGTATGTAATTTTGTTTTATATAATGTAATATAGTATATATATATAAGATATGTATATTATATATGTAATATATATGTTTTATTGTATATGTATTATATATGTTAGTTATTTTAAATTATTATATTGTATTAATAATATTTTTGAATTATGTTATAGATTATATAATTTAATATGTATATTTTTAAAGATTTGATATATATATAGATATATGTATATATATGTATTATGAATATAGTTATATATATAATATATGTATATATATATGTATATATATATATATTGTATAGTATAATATAATTTGTATATTAGATATATTGATATTGTAATATAATATATTTATGTATAATTTGATATGTTGTTTTTAGATTGTTAGTATATTATTAGATATAATAGATATATGTATATAATATATGTATATATATATTATTAAATTTTATATGTATATATATAATGTTATATGTTATATATATTATATTATTGTAAATATATATTAATATTAGATATATATGAAATATATAATATGTATGTATATATAGTAAAATAATTATTATAATATATATAATAATATGTATTATATTATATGATTATATTGTAATATATATGTTATATAATATTTATATATTTATATAGTAATATATATATAATTAGTGTATATATAGATATATTATATTATATATAGATATATAATAGTATATAGTAATTTATTATAAATATTGTATTATGTTGAATGTTTTATATATTAGTATTATATTATATAGTATTAAATATATAATATATATATATAATATGATATATGTATATTAATTATAATATATATATAAATGTTATATATATGTTATATGTAATATATTTATATTATATGATAATTATATATATGATATAGATATATGTATATATATGATATAATGTATATAAATATATGTTATATTAGATATATGATATATGGTATATAATATATAGTTATATATTATATTAGTATATATGATATAGATATATGTGATATATATGTATATATAGTATAGTATATGTATAGTATATAGATATTATATATGTATATTTATTAATGATATATATTAATTGATATTGTATATATATATAATAGATATATGTATATATAGATATTGTATAGATATATATATATATATATGTGTATATATAATATATGTATATATATAGATATATTATATATATAGTATATATAGTATATATGGTATTATATGTATATATATGTATATTATATAGTATATGTATATATATATGTATATATAATATATGGGATATATAGTATATTATTATATGTATATAAAATAGATATATGTATATATAGATATATGTATATGTATAAAGATATATATGATATATATACACACTACAATACAAATACTATACTAACACACTATACATACACATATCACATATAATACCATATTCACATACATACATCACATCACATATATACTACATCATAAACATAACTACATATAAAATATCAACTAACATAAACACTACACATATATACAATAACTATATAACATACACACATATCAAATACAATATAAAACTATAATATATTAACATCATACATACTATCACTATACACTAAATATCACACTATACATATAAATATTACATACATATAACATAATCATAATACAAAACACACTAATATACTAATCAATCAATATATCATAATCATAACATATATAATATAACTATATATACATACATCATATCATATACATCATAATATAATACACATACTACACATACACACATACTCACACATACACAACACACAACATACCACACATACACACAACATCACACATAACACAACATACTCAACACATACACACATACCCACTCACACTACACACACCACACATACCATACAACCACACATACACACTCACAACCAACACTAACACTACACATACATAACACACATACACATACACCACAATACCACTACAACTAACAACAATACACAACACACATCACACACACTACACATACACACCACATCACACATACACACACTACACACACATACACACACATAACACATACACTACACACATATACACATACACACACACACATCACACACTCACACATACACACACATACAACACACACTCACACATACCACATATCACATTACACATACACCACACTACACCACACAACATACACACACATACAACCATCACTACACTAATACAACACACACATACACACACTCACACATACACACACTCACCAAACACACACACACTAACACATACACACACACTCACACATACACAACTCACACATACACCACCACACATCACACACACATACACATACACACCACCTCACACCACACATTACACACACATACACACACTCACAATACACACACACACACTACAACACCACACACTCACACACACATAACACACACACACACATACACACACTCACACACTCACTCACACATACACCACTACACTACACACACATACACACACACACTCACACATACACACAACACCACACATACACACTACATCACACACATACACCACATACACACACACTCACACTCACACACACACATACACATACACACACACATCATACACAACACCACATCACACATACACACACATACCACACAACACATAACACACACACATACACAACACTCACACATACACACACTCACCTACACACACTCACACATACACACACACATACACACTCAACATACACACACTCACACATACACACATCACACATACACACACATACACACTCACTACACACAACCACACTACACCACATACACACACTCAAACATAACACACACCACACAACACACATACACACAAACTACACAACTCACACATACACCACTCACACATACACAACACTACACACACCTCACTACACACACACTCACACATACATTACACACACACATAACAACTACACAACACATACACACACACACACATACACACACATCACACATAACACACTCACATACACACATACACACATACACAACTCACACACATACACACTCACACATACACACACCACAACTCACACATACACACTACACACACACACTCACACACACACACTCACACAACACATACACAACTACACAACCACACACTCCACACACATCACACATTACATCACATACACAATATACACATACACACACATACACACACTCACCATACATACACACACATCACACATCACTCACATCACACAACACACACACATACACACCACACGACACACATACACACACCATCACACACCACACAACTCACACATACACCACACAAACACACACACTCACACATACACACACTACACACACATCACTACTAACACACACACATACACACACTACAACATCACAATCACACACCACACATATCACACACACATCACACACACCACAACACATACAACACTCACACACACACTACACACATACACACACTCCACACACACACTTCACACATACATACACACTCACACACACACTCACACATACACACATACAGACACACACACAAACACAATATACACATACACAATTCATACACACTCACACAACACACACTCACACACATTACACACATACACATATACACTCACACACACAGAACACATACACACTCACCATACACACACTCACTCACACACACTCACACATACATACACACACACTCACACATACAGACACACAACATACACACACATACACACTCACCACACATACACACGCTCACACACATACACACACACAGACACACACACTCACACACACATATAGATACACATACACACACACACACACACTCACACATACACATACACACACATACTCACACACCCATACACACACCACCCACACATATACACATACACACACATACACATACACCACACACATCACACATACAACACCACACATACACACCCACACACACAACCACACATACACACACTCACCATAACACACACTCACACACATACACACACTCACATACACACAACTCACACAACACCACACACTACACATACACAACATACACACACTCACCACATACAAACATCACACACACACATACCACACCACATATCACACATACACACACACACAACAACATAACACACACTCACATACACACACATACACACACACACACATACACACATCACACATCACACCACATCATACATACACACACACTACACATACACACACATACACACACTCACACATACACACAACTACACACAATACACACACACACTCACACACATACACACACTACACTACTCACACATACACCACATACCACAACACCACATATACACTCACACACATACACACAACACAACATACACACACAACTCACACATACACAACTCACTACAAACACACCAACATACACACTCACATCACACCAACATACACACAACTCACACATAACACACATCACACATACACTCACACATACATACACACACTACATACACACACCACACATACACACATACACACATACACACACATCACAACATAACACACAACCACACATCACACACATACTCACACCACATACACACACACTACACACACATCACACATACACACACTCACATAACACATAACTCACACATCACACACACATACACATACACACACTCACACATACACACACAACTCACACATACACACACATACAACACACACATAACACATCACACACTACACATACACACACACTCAACAATACACACACACACACATACAACACACACATTCACACAAACACACTACACACATACACACACTCTAACGCACCAACACTCACACATACATACACACTACACACCATACACACACTCACACACACATACACACTCACACATAACACACATACACACACACATATACACATAACCCCACAACTCACAAACACACAACACACCACACATACACACAGTCACACTCACACATACACAACACACTCACATCACACATACTCACACACAACCACATAACAACACACACACTATACACACCACTACATACACACCACTCACAATACACATAAACACACACTACAACACATTACTCACCACTCCACACACACACCACACATACACACACTCCACATACACACACTACATACACATACACACAATACACCCACACACACACATTCAACACTCACACATACATCACACACACTACACACACTACACACATATACACACATAAAACACACACACTACACAACTATACACACACACTACACACATACACACATATACACACACACAACACATCACACATACACACACTCACACATACCAACACTATACACTACCACACACAATACACACACACACACATACACACACTACCACACACATACACACACATACACACACTCAACACATACACCACTCACACATACACAACCACATCACACACACATACACACATACACACATCATACACACATACACACATACATACACAATACACACACTCACACTCACAAACATACACACACTCCACACTCACACAATCAACATACACACTACACATCACACATCACACACACACACCACTCAACACACTCACACACACTACACAACTCACACATACACACACACTCACACACACACTCACACAACACATATACACACATACACACTACAAACACACACACATACACATACACACACATACACACAATACACACACTAACACACACACTCACACATACACACACTCACAACACACACTCACACATACACACAACACACATATCACACATACACAACTCACACACATTACACACACATAACACACACATACACACACCACACACACATCACACATACACACACCATCACATAACACACACAATACAACACACTAACACACACACACATCACATACACAACACTCACACATACACATCCACACACATATACACACACACACAACAACACACTCACCACACATACACACACATCACACACCACACTCACACACTACAACACACACTCACACATACACAACACTCACACACATATACACACACTACACATCACACACATAACAACAACACACACATAACACATACACACACACACACATCACACACACACACATCACACACTCACACATCCACTCACACATACACACACTCACACATACACACACATGCTCACACATACACACAAACACACACACATATACACATACAAACACTCACACATACACTCACTCACACTCACACACACACACACACACATACACACACACTCACATATACACACACTCACACATACACACACATACTCACACATACACACAAACACACACACATACACACACTAAACTCATACACACACATACACACACATACACATACACACACACACTCACAGCACACTCTCCACACACTCACACACACACTACACATCACACACACACTCACACACACTCACACACAAATATACACACACACACTCACACATACACACACAACACATACACACTCACACACACACCACACTCACACACATATACATACACACTCACACACACACTGACACACACACACATCACACATACACACACACACTCACACATACACACACACACTCTTCATACATACACACACACATACACACTCACACATATACACACACACACTCACACATACACACACACACACACACTCTCACATACATACACACACACACTCACACATATACACACACACACTCACACATACACCACACTCACACATACACACACTCACACATATATATGTATGGCTAAGCTAATTTTTTAGTATTTTCTTTTTAAATGACTATATAACTAAACTACCGTATATACTCGCGTATAAGCCGAGTTTCTCAGCCCAAAAATTGGGCTGAAAAGTCCCTTCCTCTGCTTATACGCGAGTCAGTGCCATTATACAGGCCCCCTCACAGTATGGCGCCCCCCCCTTACAGGATGGCCCCCGCATGCAGCGCTGCGCATATACATTTCCTGGCTATCAGCTGTCACCCTCCAGTGACAGATCGTTCTCCTGGCTCCGGGCTGCGTCTTAACCTGTGTCTTCCTGCTTGTGGCCGGGGCTCATCGCGATGACTTCATCGTGACCCCGGCCGGTCACGTGACAAGCAGGAAGACACAGATGAAGATGCAGCCCGGAGCCAGGAGAACGATCCGCCACCGGAGGGTGACAGCTGATAGCCAGGTAATGTATGTGCGCAGCGCTGCATGCGGGGGCCATCCTGTGAGGGGGGCCTGTATAATGGCACTGACTCGCGTATAAGCCGAGGGAGGGACTTTTCAGCCCAATTTTTGGGCTGAAAAACTCGGCTTATACACGAGTATATACGGTAGTTTAGTTATATAGTCAGTTTAAAAAAAAAATACAAAAAAATTAGTTTAGCTATAGATCTATAGATTTCAACTACTTATATAGAAAATAGGTATATAACATACGTAGTCGTTATATACGGTACTATTAATTCATTAATTTACATAGTTTATAATATAGATATAGCAACCAACTTGAACACATTATGTAGACAATGGTAGATGTGTATCATCCAAATTTCTTTATTTGGTGATATCAACCTGTATCTTAAGCTGCAGCAGTAGAGCTGCTGAGAAATTTGCTTCTCTTTTTATACAGGGAGGGGTTTTTGTGAACAGCTAAGAGACGGGCGGGATGGATGTTCACACACATCTCCATCTCAAGGTGTGTTCTGTACACATAGATAGATAGGTAAATAGATAGATAGAAAAATAGAGATTTAGCTTTCACATCAGCATTTTTCTGCTATTTGTTGAAGTTTTGGTGGAAAAAACACAATTTCTGCACTTGCTGTCTAAGGGCAGACCTATGCCACACTTGCCGTAAGTTGCATGCAATGTATATGGAATTTGTGGTTCACTTGCGGCAGGTGCAGCACACATGGTTACGGCAGTTTCGGCCGCAAAAACCGCAGTTACCAGTGTTTTTTTAGCGACTGCATTTGGTGCAGCTGCCGAAGCCACGTTTGCCGCATTTACAGCAAGTTAACCGCAAGTTCCATGTACATTGCATGGGACTTGCTGCAAGTGTGCCGCAGGTAGGCCCTTAGCTGGCAAGTGCAGACATTGTACTTTTTTCACCCCCATCTTCTGCAAATAGCAGAAAAAAGCTGATGTGAAAGGTGTCAAAGTGTTAAGAAATAGTGATAGAGTAGAGTAGGGCCCCATCAGATGTAAGGCCACCTTGCCGTGGTTGGTGGGCAAACACAAACTGGCGGATACGTAGACTATGAATATTGATATCTGAAATGAAGCTACTGAATTGGTACACAAGTATTAGCCAGTAGGTGTACTAAGAGCCTTACCATAAAACAATGAAATTTTCAAAAATTACATTCACCATACAAACATAGGTAGTTGATGGATAGATATCATGTCTTAATTGCATTATTGTTAATTAATAATAATAATAATAATTTTTATTTATATAGCGCCAACATATTCCGCAGCGCTTCACAATACAAAGTTCACATTTAAACAATCATAAGAAACAATTAGAAAATACAATACAATGCCAAAAGCAATACAATACAAAGCATAACATAATACAATAATTGGAGCAAAAAATGGCAAGCCTGCTCATAAGAGCTTACAATCTAACAATGAGGTGGGGGTGACAAGGTATAGGTGCTCATTTGCAATGATAGTATAGTCAACTTGAGGAGATGGGGAACAGATAGGAGCAGAATAAGTGGCCACATCCCGTTGTATGTGATCCACTTGAGGCGGAGCGGATAGGCTATGTCTAGATGACTGACTAGGGATCATGATAGGCCGCCCTAAAAAGATGTGTTTTTAGGGTTCGCCTAAAACTATTTAAGTTGTGGATACATCTAATTTTTTGGGGTAGAGCATTCCAAAGAATTGGTGCGGCTCAGGAGAAGTCTTGGAGCCGGGAGTGGGAGGTTCGGATTAATGCAGAAGTGAGTCTAAAGTCACTTCCAGAGCGAAGAGAACGGGTGGGGTGATAGACAGAGATGAGGGAGGAGGTGTATGGGGGTGCTGCACTGTGAAGAGGATGGGTGGGGTGATAGACAGAGATGAGGGAGGAGATGTAGGGAGGTGCTGCACTGTGAAGAGGACGGGTGGGGTGATAGACAGAGATGAGGGAGGAGATGTAGGGATGTGCTGCACTGTGAAGAGGACGGGTGGGGTGATAGACAGAGATGAGGGAGGAGATGTAGGGATGTGCTGCACTGTGAAGAGGACGGGTGGGGTGATAGACAGAGATGAGGGAGGAGATGTAGGGATGTGCTGCACTGTGAAGAGAATGGGTGGGGTTATAGACAGAGATGAAGGAGGAGATATAGGGGGGTGCTGCACTGTGAAGAGGACGGGTGGGGTGATAGACAGAGATGAAGGAGGAGATGTAGGGGGGTGCTGCACTGTGAAGAGCTTTGTGGGTGAGAACAAGCAGTTTGAAATGGATCCTATAGTATATAGGCAGCCAGTGTAATGACTGGCATAATTCTTACTAAATAAACTGTATATGCATTCTAGATCACCTGATTCTTTAGAATGGGGCCGCCAGCTAGTATTTTATAAGAAGATTATTCAACAACCACAAATCGGATCTCTTCACTGCAGGTGACTATTTAACAACATCACTGCACCTATAAGACCATATCTTTACTTTATAGTGACAAATCCTGATGACAGGCTCTCATTATATCTGAAGAGTGTATAGAAGTCATAATACTGTAGACTGGCATTGCTCCAATTAGCCTAATTTGACACTTTCACATGTGCTGCCTGAATACAGCAGCCAGTTGCACACAGAAAGTAATTCCACCTTCACCTGACAGGTATCATTTTAATTTTCCTTCATCTTCAAACCCTAACCAACATATGACGTACTGCTAGAGCATATGCCGGCTGCCTGATTTTGTGTGGGTTTGCACGCTGAGCCTGCAATTTTGATAGCTGATGATGGCTGTGTTATTCAGCCATCATCTGTCTCTAACAGCCATGGGTGAAGAAATTATGCAGTTATTGACCTGCTGAATACTGTATATTGTTAAAAGAAATATAACCCCCTTGATGAAGCAATCAAATATTATAACATTGTGAAACGTACATCGGGGGATTACTCTCCTAGGGGGCCTTTATTTTCAGTGGGACGGACCTGCACTATTGTCACTTTATCTATGGGTTTATTATTTTGCTATATACCTTGATATGTTGGTATCAATTACTGCATGTTGTACTTCTGTTAGATTGGTGTGATGAAGAGAGACTATGCCTTCCCCTCTTATTGATTCATTTACCCAAGGCATATCATCTGCAGTGATTGTTAAGGCATGGTGCATGTTTCATCTATTGCTTGTGTGAGGAGTTATCAAACTTTACCAGCACGGATGGACAGTAAAGACAATTTTATTGTTTACAAGTTGAAGGGGGAAGGGGATGTACCAGCATGTCTCTTTCCAGCATGTGTTCATAGACCAAAACTCAATCATATCTATACTTACATTTATTGTCTGTCTGGTGGGGGAATCTGTGCATTTCTTTCTCTCAGCAGGTTCCTGGTTATACACCTTCATTGTTTTGATTTATATGTACATATGATTAATGGGGTTGGGTGTGCTTATCTTTGCCAAACAAGAGGGTGATTTCTAAGAGCAGAATATAGAAGAAGACACACACTTAGAGGTCAGTCAGTTGGTGCTGGGAAGTGGAAGCGGAAGGAACTGTGCTTGGGTCAGGTCCTAAGCTTATGAATGGGCTAAAGAGTTGGTGGTGTGATTTGGAAGCCATAGGATCAGAGCTAAGGCTGACCTTGAAACCCATGGATGGAGTATAGAACTTGGAACTTAATTCACGTGCTGCAATCATGAGATCCACCTTCTGGATGTTAAGAGTTCTTCTATGGACTATTTTTGGTTTCTGATTTTGTGTGCTGGGGCATTGCATTGTGGTCATCTACCTGGAATTGCTGAAATACCCTGTATGGATACAAATAACACTTGTTGCATCGTTAATCTGCCCAGGTGATTATTACAACCCACAACTTCACAGCTTCTACTTGTTTCATCTCTGTCTGTATGTTTTACCTTTGTTTTTTTGCTCATGCATTTTGATATCCTTTGACTTTTTATTGTACTTAATAAATGTTTTGAACAGTTTACCTCTTTGTGTTCAGTTATGTTGTGCATATTTTCATGAGTTGCCTTTTCGTTAGTCGATCTTTATTATGTATGACTATTTCACACCCAGTCTCTTTCTTATGAATCATTTTTGTTAACAGACTTTTTATTGCACCTTCTGTCCTACTTTGGTTTTTTCATTTGAATAAAGCTTGTTGAAAGGCCACAGAGCAGCCAATCAGCAAGCTTTTCTGGTGTGGGGACTTCTAAACCCATCACAGCGATGTCAAGTTTTGGCACACCACTGTAAAAAGAAAGTTAAAACTTTGGCTCACACCCTATTTTTGATAACAAGCATGGGTAAAGCAGTATCTGATGGCTGAAACCCCCAGGGGTCTGCTCTACTGTGGTTAGTTATCAAAAATAGAAGAGATCCAATAATTTAAAGAAAATGGTGTTGGGGCCTTCCATTTTTGATAACCAGGCATGTTAGAGCTGACAGGTTGGGGTTGGAATTATCAGGGTGGAAAGAGTTATGGATATTGGCCCCTCCCAGCCCAACTACATTACCCTGCGGCAGCTCCAGAATTCTGGTGCTTGCCCAGCTCATGCCAATTGCCCTGATGTGGTGGCAATGGGAGTGATGTATTGGGTTGATGACAGCTGTGATTTGTCAAAGTAGGTTAGTAATGGGGAGGGATCTATGTGAAACCTCTATTACTAACCTATAAGTCAAAGAAAATAAATACACTGAAAAATCCTTTATTTGAAATAAAAAAATATGCACCCCCTCTTTCACCCATTTATTTTTACCCTCAAAACACCCCTACAGGTCTGAGAAAATCCACACGATGTCCGACGAAGATCCCGGATCTACATCTAGAAGCTGCAGTAATGGAAAATGCAGCTTCCGGGACACATTGACAGCAATGGATGACTGTCAGTTGTGTGAAGTGGTGATGTCACTGAGTTACCTAGTGTTCATAGCCAAAGGCTTCCAAGCTGCCATCAGTGAACTAAGTTGAACTCGCTGCCAGATTGCAAGATATGGCTGCAATGCTGTCTAGCAATCTATCAGTGGGATAAAATAAGTTCTCACCGTGGGACCTTATAGCTGTGAACTTAGTTGATCCCACTGCCTGATTGCCAGATTGCGGGACATGGCAGCACTCAATGGAATGGGAACAGCATGTGGAATACACTTGGATAAAGTTCTCACCCCCAGGATACTGCTAGAAACTAACTAAATAAACAATGCAAAAAAATTACGTGGGGTCCTCCCTAATTTTGATAACCAGCCAAGGTAAAGCAAAAAGCATGGGTCTGGTATTATCAGGCTGTAACGGCCATTGGTATTTGGTTCTCCAACCTAAAAATTGCACGCAGCTACCCCAGAATTGTCGAATTACATTAGAGGTGCCATTTCTTACGCTTCATCCCATCTCTTCCCAATTGCCCTGGAGTGGTGGCAATCAGGGTAATAATGTTTGTGATCAAGCCCAGGGGCTAGTAATGGAGAGGTGTCTATCAGACATTGCCATTACTAATCCAATAATAAAAAAGTAACACACACACAGGGAAAAAATACTTTATTTGAATAAAGATGCCCCACAGTATACCTTGTTTACCAATTTATTTTAAAAAATGTTCCCAGAAAGCTCCTTTGCCATAGTCCATATTCCATGAATGCAACTCTGGCAACTCTGAAGAGCAGTTAAATACAGCTGATTACAGGTCCCATCAGAGCTGCCACTCATTGGTGCGATATGCACAATAAGGCGATGCTGATGAGAGGTGTCATCAGTACCCAGCACCTGTGAATGAATACCTTTACTGCTATTCACAGTCACCAGAGCTGCATTCATGGAGCATTGGCAATGATGAAAGAGCTTCATTGGAACAGTTTTAAAAATACACTTGTGAGCAGGGGAGAGTGTGGGAGGGTCATTATCCAAATAAACTATTTTTTCCTGTGTGTGTGATTTTTTTTTCTCTTTATACTTTTTGGGTTAGTAATGGAGATGTCTGATTGATACCTATCCATTACTAACCCCTGAGCTTGATGCCAGCTGACATTACACAGCTGACATCAACCCCAAAATTATTACCTCGATTGCCATCGCACCAGGGCAATCAGGAAGATCTGGACAAAGCTCAAGAATTGATGCATCTAATGGGACTCACTAATTCTGGGGGTGGCTTTAAAATTTCAGCACTGGACAGCGGCAGCAACTGCGCAGTGCTGAATCCGGGAGAAAACAGAATTGGAGGGCATATTTACCCTGCAGTTCTGTTCTGTCCAGAGCTGTTAGGCTGTGTCCAGTGGATCCAGCAAAACACCGGACACAGCCTGACATCAAGAAACCGTGGGGTGAAGCCGGCCTTAGATGTTAAAATGCAGGATATTTGCCAAATGGAGAAGAGTGTGAGGAAGAGAGCCAGGCAACCATGGTGTGATTTGCAATCTCTGTTAGAGGCGCTTGTCTGACCCTCTCTGTGTGATGTAACTGGCAGTGGCTGAAGAGAGCTCAGTGGTGAACAGTGCCCAGGCCTCTGAGCAGACAATGATCTGAACATTGTCTGCCTATGGCTAGAGTTGAGTGAAGCTGTGTGAAGCAGTGGAGGTTAAGAGAAAGAGGGATCGCAACCAGTCTGGAGTGAAGACAGAGCTTCTGAGCGTGGTCTATGGGGCAACAGTGTGTGAACGTGGCCCAAGCCTACAGTAAACAATATGACAGTCTGTAAACTGTGTGTACACTGACTGAAGACGGTGAATAGATTCTGTGAGGATCCACCGATATACCGGCAAATGCTCAACTGAGACGTGTGTGAATACTCTGTTTCGACATATAGACAGTAGTGTACCTTGATATTTACAGGATTACCCATGAGTGAGATAAATGGACTGTATACCGTAAATGGATATTTGTGTTCCTTAAAGCCAAGGATAGGCTTATGTTTTATATTTCGTTGTGTTAATTTATGGAATAAATGACGAAACCGGAGGAATTTATATGAAGAATCGTGCCCTGTGGCTACCTCTATGACCAGTCAGTGAGTGAGTATCCCTTTTGTATAGAGTGAACTGTCTCAAAGTGTACAACCTACATGCCTGCTCAAATCTCAGCTCTCCCTCCTACATCAACTCTCCCTGCACTGCAGTGTGCAGAGCATCGCCTCCCATTTCTTAAAAAAATCTTGTTGATGCTATGCAACCGGCCAATCACAGTCAAGCCTTTAGCCAGCATTGCTATAGCATTATTATATATGGCATGAAAACCCCGCATGTTGATTGGCTGCCTAACAAACGTGCAGGACAGTGACTCGATCATGGTGCTCGAGCAATCACGATGCTTGATCGAGTAACTAGCATACCCGAGTACCCCAATGCTCATTTGAGTATCAAGCAGTGGTGTGCTCCCTTTCGCCTTATTTCTTATTCTTTTGCTTATTCACCTTGCTTAAATGTTTTAGATCCCCAAACAAATTTGAATATTAGACAAATATAATACAAGTAAGCACAAAATTCAGTTTATAAATGAAGATTTAAATTTTTAAGTGAAAGAGAAATCCAAACCTACAGGGCCCTGAGTGAAAAAGTGTTTGCCTCATAAACCTAATAACTGGTTGTTCCACCTTTAGCAGCAGAAACTGCAATTAAGTGTTTGTGATATCTGGCAATTAGTCTTGACAATGCTCTGGAGAAATTTTAGTCTCTCATCTTTGCCGAATTGTTGTAATTCAGCCACACTGGAGGATTTCCAAACATGAACTGCATTTATAAGGTCACAACATCTCAATGAGATCAAGGTCAGGACTTTGACTAGGCCACTTCAAAGGCTTCATTTTGTTTTTGTTAAGCCATTCAGAGGTGGATTTGCTCATGTGTTTTGGATTATTGTCCTTCTGCATAACCCAAGCATCCTACAGCTTGAAGTCAGGAACACATGGCCAGTAGGGATGCGCGAGCATGCTCGGCGCTACTCGTTACTTGCACGAGGATCCCGGTACTCGGGATGCTCGGCGAGCACCGAGAACCGCCGAGATGCTCGGACTCCTCGCTAATGATTAGCAATCTGACACAAATACACTGCTCTCTTCAGTGCACACAGTAAGCTGGCACCTCACAGAGAGCAGATTGATTGTTAGGGTCCCTCTGGGGGGCACAGCAAGGTGTTGTATACGGCAGCGATTTGAAAAAGCCCCCCCTCCCGCCCTTTCCCAGAAATGCTCGTTTTATAACCGGACGTCTGTGGGCAGAGCCTGTCACTAATTGACTTACATTGGGCTCGGTGCTCGGGCTGAGTACACGAGTATCGAGCACCCGAGCATTTTAGTACTCGCTCATCTCTAATGGCCAGACATTCTCCTTCAGGATTTTTTGGTGACAGCAGAATTCATGGTTCCATTTACCACAACAAGTCTTAGAGGTGAAGCAGCAAAACAGCCCCAGACCATCACACTACCTCCACCATATTTTACTGTTAGTATGATGTTTCTTTCTAAAATGCTGTGTTACTTTTACGCCAGATATAATGGGAAATACACCTTCACAAAAGTTCAACTTTTATCTTGTCACTCCATAGAGTAATCTCCCAATATTTTGGGGATCATCAAGATGTTCAAGATGCAAAACTGAGACAACCTTTTATTTTCTTTCTGCTCAGCAGGGGTTTTCGTCTTGGATCTCTGACATGCAGCCGTTTTTGTCCACTCTCGTTCTTATTGTGGAATCATAAACACTGACCTTAACTGGGGCAAGTGAGGCCTGCAGATCTTTGGATGTTCTTGTGGGGTCTTTTGTTACCTCTTGAATGAGTCATCCTTGTGCTCTTTGGGTAGTATTTGGTCAGCTGGCTAGTGCTGTAATGGTCTTCCATTGTTCCATGTTTTTGCCATTTGTAAATAATGGCTCTCACTGTGGTTCGCTTTAGTCCCAAAGCTCTAGAGATGGCTTTATAGCCTTTTCCAGGCTGATAGATCTCATTTATTTTTTCTTATTTGTTCCTGAATTTCTTTGGATCACATCATGATGTCTACCTTTTGGGAAGCTTTTGGTCTACTTCACTTTGTCAGGCAGGTCCTATTTAATTTGATTTCTTGATTGAGAACAGATGTGGCAGTAATCAGGACTAGCTGTGGCTGGGGAAATTGAACTCAGCTTCTCATAGATGTGACAAGCCACAGTTAATTTATGTTTTAAGAGGGGGTAATCACTTTTTCACACGTGTCCATGTAGGTTTGGATTTCTTTTCCCCTTTATAATAAAAAACTTAATTTATAAACTGCATTTTGTGTTTTCTTGTTTTATCAAATGTTTTAATTTGTTTGTTGAGCTGAAACATTTAATTGACAAACTGCAAAAGAAAAAGAAATCAGGAAGGGGCAAAAACGTTTTTCACAGTACTGTATGTGTATATATGTTTATATTATGTGTGTAGTAAAGGTATGACATAAAATTAAAACAACGGTAACTGATTTCACTGTTGGATAGTTTTTTGGTGTTCAGAGATGTCCGGGAATATTCCAATGACAGCACTTCATTGCTTCCAGTTGTAAAGACACTACACAATTGACTAACGATTATTGGATGAGGCAAAGACTGCTTTTGCTACTAGGCCAGTTATTGGACACTTTTCCATAGTATATACACACCCAATTTCAACGCATGGAATATTGTGATGCTAGTCACTATGTACAGGAAGGATGTGACATAGTCTCTACTTATAGCGCAAACAGAAATTAGATAGTCAATTGAGACATAGTCAGGTCATGGTCCAGGGTCAAAATACCAGGAAATCAAATGAAATACAGATCAAGTACAGGGAGCAGACTGAAGAGTAAGCAGGCAACAATTTGGAGTCAGATAACAATGATCAGAACTAGACAGACACTGTAGTGCAGGCTAAACACCACTCAAATAGAGTGTACGACTGGCAGGATTCTGGGAAAGGCTGCTCAGTAAAGTAGCAGAGCAATCACAGGGAAGATGGAACATCTGAGCAACCAAGCACCGCCCAATACCAGACTGAAAGCATGTGCTGTCAACCAACCACTGACAGCTCAGCACAGCAGATAGCAAGCACAGCAGTATCTTTTTTTTACATACTAGGTGCACTGTATGGGAAAACAGTGACAAATATATAGTGTATGATAAAAGTGAATACACCCTTCACAGTTTTGTAAATATTTTAGTACATCTTTTCATAGGACAATACACATCGGGTAACCAGGGACAGCGTCTGCTTAAAGCGGCCGCATACACGCACCTGCGCTTCTCTGTCTAAGCCCAAGTATTTAGCGCAGAAGCGCTAAATACTGAAAGCGCAGGTGTGTGGACAAGCCCATATATACACACCCGAACATTCACACACACTCACATACATCCTCAGACATATTCACACAAACACATACACACTCACACAACTGGGGACCACAACTGGATCAGGTGAGCGGCCACACAGCACCACCGTCTACATACTAGTGTCACTTTTGATAGGGCACTATTGCGCCTCTTGTCCCCTCCCTTTATATTTTACACTCACACATTGACACACTTACATAGGGCCATATTTGAAGTTCCTGCCGCCCTAGGCACTTTCAGCGGTCACGTTCCCCTCCCCCCCTAGGCTGCTATCTTTGGCTGTAACAGCGCCTTACCTGACTCCACTCTTCTCATTCCGGCAGCTTCTTCCTCTGTGGCTCCCAGTCTTCCGCTTGCCGGCACCAGCTAGCACCCGGCAGCTGGCACCAGCCAGCACGTGGCACCAGCCTGCACCCGGCAGCCGGCACCAGCCAGCATGCAGCACCAGCCTGCACCCAGCAGCCGGCGATGTGCCGCTCAGGCGGCGCAGGAATACACTTACACATGTACATACACTCACACACATATACACACTCACATAAAAAAATACATGCACACACATATACACACACACATATACACACACTGTGAGATAGCAACCGGGAACCCGCTTGCATAACGACAACAAACACGTGTTTATAAGTTAACCAATGTCTACCCGTTTATTTTTCACATATTAATAACATAACCCAGGTAGCATGTTTGACACATATCACATCTATTATATAAAAGCCGAAGGCCACTTCCGGAGAACCCGAAGGGTTACTTCCGTGACGGCCTCCGACCATGCTGCTGACGTCACAGTGCAGTGTAGCCGCACTGAACTTTCCGTGCAGCTACAGGCACCGGCGTTTCAACGTTCCGCCCCCATCACTACTGTCTCATCAAACACACACACACACAGCCTCTCACTACAGTCCTCCCAAACACACACACACCATCCCAACCACATCACACATACACACTCACACACCCACACACCCACACACACACACACACACACACACAAACACTCCAGTATACTTACCCCGCCGCCATCCCGCTGCACCGCTCCCGCCATGGCTCCGCCCACATCGCGGGGGCTCCCGCCATGGCTCCGCCCACATCGCGGGGGGGGGGGGCTCCCGCCATGGCTCTGCCCACATCGCGGGGCTCCCGCCATGGCTCCGCCCACCTCGCGAGACTCCTGCCTTGGCTCCGCCCACCTCACGGGACTCCCGCTATGGCTCCGCCCACCTAGCCTGCGCTGACCACAGAGCAGCCGTCCTCTGCTGACCACAGAGCCTCCTTCCTGTGCTGACCACAGAGCCTCCTTCCTGCGCTGACCACTCGACCACAGAGCCTCCTTCCTTCGCTGACCACAGACCTGCCGTCCTCTGCTGACCACAGACCCGCCGTCCTCTGCTGACCACAGCCCGCCGTCCTCTGCTGACCACAGACCCGCCGTCCTCTGCTGACCACAGACCCGCCGTCCTCTGCTGACCACAGACCCGCTGTCCTCTGCTGACCACAGACTCGCCGTCCTCTGCTGACCACAGAGCCCCCGTCCTCTGCTGACCACAGAGCCCCCGTCCTCTGCTGACCACAGAGTCCCCGTCCTCTGCTGACCACAGAGCCCCCGTCCTCTGCTGACCACAGAGCCCCCGTCCTCTGCTGACCACAGAGCCCCCGTCCTCTGCTGACCACAGAGCCCCCGTCCTCTGCTGACCACAGAGCCCCCGTCCTCTGCTGACCACAGAGCCCCCGTCCTCTGCTGACCACAGAGCCTCCTTCCTTCGCTGACCACAGACCCCCCGTCCTCTGCTGACCACAGACCCGCCGTCCTCTGCTGACCACAGACCCGCCGTCCTCTCCTGACCACAGACCCGCCGTCCTCTGCTCACCACAGAGCCCCCGTCCTCTGCTCACCACAGAGCCCCCGTCCTCTGCTCACCACAGAGCCCCCGTCCTCTGCTCACCACAGAGCCCCCGTCCTCTGCTCACCACAGAGCCCCCGTCCTCTGCTCACCACAGAGCCCCCGTCCTCTGCTGACCACAGAGCCCCCGTCCTCTGCTGACCACAGAGCCCCCGTCCTCTGCTGACCACAGAGCCCCCGTCCTCTGCTGACCACAGAGCCCCCGTCCTCTGCTCACCACAGAGCCCCCGTCCTCTGCTCACCACAGAGCCCCCGTCCTCTGCTCACCACAGAGCCCCCGTCCTCTGCTCACCACAGAGCCCCCGTCCTCTGCTCACCACAGAGCCCCCGTCCTCTGCTCACCACAGAGCCTCCTTCCTTCGCTGACCACAGACCCCCCGTCCTCTGCTGACCACAGACCCACCGTTTTCTGCTGACCACAGACCCGCCGTCCTCTGCTGACCACAGACCCGCCGTCCTCTGCTCACCACAGAGCCCCCGTCCTCTGCTCACCACAGAGCCCCCGTCCTCTGCTCACCACAGAGCCCCCGTCCTCTGCTCACCACAGAGCCCCCGTCCTCTGCTGACCACAAGAGCCCCCGTCCTCTGCTGACCACAGAGCCCCCGTCCTCTGCTGACCACAGAGCCCCGTCCTCTGCTCACCACAGAGCCCCCGTCCTCTGCTTACCACAGAGCCCCCGTCCTCTGCTCACCACAGAGCCCCCGTCCTCTGCTCACCACAGAGCCCCCGTCCTCTGCTCACCACAGAGCCCCCGTCCTCTGCTGACCACAGAGCCCCCGTCCTCTGCTGACCACAGAGCCTCCTTCCTTCGCTGACCACAGAGCCTCCTTCCTTCGCTGACCACAGACCCCCCGTCCTCTGCTGACCACAGACCCGCCGTCCTCTGCTGACCACAGACCCGCCGTCCTCTGCTGACCACAGAGCCGCCGTCCTCTGCTGACCACAGAGCCGCCGTCCTCTGCTGACCACAGAGCCCCCGTCCTCTGCTGACCACAGAGCCCCCGTCCTCTGCTGACCACAGAGCCCCCGTCCTCTGCTGACCACAGAGCCCCCGTCCTCTGCTGACCACAGAGCCTCCCTCCTCTGCTGACCACAGAGCTGCCGTCCTGCTCTCACCACCTTGCCTCCTCCCTGCGCTCACCACTCTGCATCCTTCCTGCGTTGACCACTCTGCTTCCTTCCTGCGCTGATCACTTTGCCTCCTTCCTGCGCTGATCACTCTGCCTCCTTCCTGCGCTGACCACAGAGCCGCCGTCCTCTGCTGACCACAGAGCCGCCATCCTCTGCTGACCACAGAGCCGCCGTCCTCTGCTGACCACAGAGCCGCCGTCCTCTGCTGACCAGAGCCGCCGTCCTCTGCTGACCACAGAGCCGCCGTCCTCTGCTGACCACAGAGCCGCCGTCCTCTGCTGACCACAGAGCCGCCGTCCTCTGCTCACCACAGAGCCGCCGTCCTCTGCTGACCACAGAGCCCCCGTCCTCTGCTGACCACAGAGCCCCGTCCTCTGCTGACCACAGAGCCCACCGTCCTCTGCTGACCACAGAGCCCCCTCCTCTGCTGACCACGAGCCCCGTTCCGCTGCTGACCACACAGCCGCCGTCCTCTACTGACCACTGAGCCTCCTTCCTGCGCTGACCACTGAGCCTCCTTCCTGCGCTGACCACTGAGCCTCCATCCTGCGCTGACCACTGAGCCTCCATCCTGCACTGACCACTGAGCCTCCATCTGCGCTGACCACTGAGCCTCCCTCCTGTGCTGACCACGAGCCTCCATCCTGTACTGACCACTCAATCCTGTACTGACCACAGAGCCGCCGTCCTCTGCTGACCACAGAGCCGCCGTCCTCTGCTGACCACAGAGCCCCCGTCCTCTGCTGACCACAGAGCCCCCGTCCTCTGCTGACCACAGAGCCCCCGTCCTCTGCTGACCACAAAGCCCCCCTCCTTGCTCACCACAGAGCCCCCCGTCGTCTGCTCACCACAGAGCCCCCGTCCTCTGCACCACAGAGCCCCCGTCCTCTGCTCACCACAGAGCCCCCGTCCTCTGCTCACCACAGAGCCCCCGTCCTCTGCTCACCACAGAGCCCCCGTCCTCTGCTCACCACAGAGCCCCACGTCCTCTGCTACCACAGAGCCCCCGTCCTCTGCTGACCACAGAGCCCCCGTCCTCTGCTGACCACAGAGCCCCGTCCTCTGCTGACCACAGAGCCCCCGTCCTCTGCTGACCACAGAGCCCCGTCCTCTGCTGACACAGAGCCTCCTTCCTCTCGCTGACACAGACCCCCCGTCCTCTGCTCACCACAGACCGCCCCCGTCCTCTGCTGACCACAGAGCCCCCGTCCTCTGCTGACCACAGAGCCCCCGTCCTCTGCTGACCACAGAGCCCCCGTCCTCTGCTGACCACAGAGCCCCGTCCTCTGCTGACCACAGAGCCCCGTCCTCTGCTGACCACAGAGCCCCGTCCTTCGCTGACCACAGAGCCTCCTTCCTTCGCTGACCAGAGAGCCTCCTTCCTTCGCTGACCACAGACCCCCGTCCTCTGCTGACCACAGACCGCCGTCCTCTGCTGACCACAGACCCGCCGTCCTCTGCTGACCACAGAGCCCCCGTCCTCTGCTGACCACAGAGCCCCCGTCCTCTGCTGACCACAGAGCCCCCGTCCTCTGCTGACCACAGAGCCCCCGTCCTCTGCTGACCACAGAGCCTCCCTCTCTGCTGACCACAGAGCCTCCCTCCTCTGCTGACCACAGAGCTGCCGTCCTGCTCTCACCACCTTGGCCTCCTCCCTGCGCTCACCACTCTGCCTCCTTCCTGCGCTGACCAACTCTGCTTCCTTCCTGCGCTGATCACTTGCCTCCTTCCTGCTGCTGATCCACTCTGCCACTCCTTCCTGCCTGACCACAGAGCCGCCGTCCTCTGCTGACCACAGAGCCGCCGTCCTCTGCTGACCACAGAGCCCCCGTCCTCTGCTGACCACAGAGCCCCCGTCCTCTGCTGACCACAGAGCCCCCGTCCTCTGCTGACCACAGAGCCCCCGTCCTCTGCTCACCACAGAGCCCCCGTCCTCTGCTCACCACAGAGCCCCGTCCTCTGCTCACCACAGAGCCCCCGTCCTCTGCTCACCACAGAGCCCCCGTCCTCTGCTCACCACAGAGCCCCCGTCCTCTGCTGACCACAGAGCCCCCGTCCTCTGCTGACCACAGAGCCCCGTCCTCTGCTGACCACAGAGCCTCCTTCCTTCGCTGACCACAGAGCCTCCTTCCTTCGTGACCACAGACCCCCGTCCTCTGCTGACCACAGACCCGCGTCCTCTGCTGACCACAGACCCGCCGTCCTCTGCTGACCACAGAGCCGCCGTCCTCTGCTGACCACAGAGCCGCCGTCCTCTGCTGACCACAGAGCCCCCGTCCTCTGCTGACCACAGAGCCCCCGTCCTCTGCTGACCACAGAGCCCCCGTCCTCTGCTGACCACAGAGCCTCCCTCCTCTGCTGACCACAGAGCTGCCGTCCTGCTCTCACCACCTTGCCTCCTCCTGCGCTCACCACTCTGCCTCCTTCCTGCCTGACCACTCTGCTTCCTTCCTGCGCTGATCACTTTGCCTCCTTCCTGCGCTGATCACTCTGCCTCCTTCCTGCGCTGATCACTCTGCCTCCTTCCTGCGCTGACCACAGAGCCGCCGTCCTCTGCTGACCACAGAGCCGCCGTCCTCTGCTGACCACAGAGCCGCCGTCCTCTGCTGACTACAGAGCCGCCGTCCTCTGCTGACCACAGAGCCGCCGTCCTCTGCTGACCAGAGCCGCCGTCCTCTGCTGACCACAGAGCCGCCGTCCTCTGCTGACCACAGAGCCTCCGTCCTCTGCTGACCACAGAGCCGCCGTCCTCTGCTGACCACAGAGCCGCCGTATACAGTGCTAACCACTGAGCCACCATACAGTGCTAACTACTGAGCCACCATATACAGTGCCAACCACTGAGCCACCGTATACAGTGCTAACCAATGAGCCACCGTATACAGTGCCAACCACTGATCCACTATATAGAGTGCTAACCACTCAGCCACCATACAGTGCTAACCGCTGAGCCACCATATACACTGCTAACCACTGAGCCACTATATACAGTGCTTACCACTGAGCCAATATATACAGTGCTAACCACTGAGCCACCATATACAGTGCTAACCACTGAGCCACCATATACAGTGCTAACCACTGACCACCATACAGTGCTAACCACTGAGCCACCGTATACAGTGCTAACCACTGATCCACCATATACAGTGCTAACCACTGATCCACCATATACTGTGCTAACCACAGAGCCACCATATACAGAGCTAACCACTGAGCCACCATACAGTGCTAACCACTGAGCCACCGTATACAGTGCTAACCACTCAGCCACCATATACAGTGCTAACCACTGAGCCACCGTATACAGTGCTAACCACTGAGCCACCGTATACTCTGCTACCCACTGAGCCACTGTATACAGTGCTAACCGCTGAGCCACCATATACAGTGTTAACCACTGAGCCACCATACAGTGCTAACCACTGAGCCACCGTATACAGCGCTAACCACTGAGCCACCATATACAATGCTAACCACAGAGGCACCATATACAGTGCTAACCACTGAGCCACCATATACAGTGCCAACCACTGAGCCACCGTATACAGTGCGAACCACTGAGCCACCGTATACAGTGCTAACCACTGAGCCACCATACAGTGCTAACCACTGAACCACCATATACAGTGCTAACCACTGAGCCACCATATACAGTGCTAACCACTGAGCCACCGTATACAGTGCTAACCACTGAGCCACCGTATACAGTGCTAACCACTGAGCCACCGTATACTCTGCTACCCACTGAGCCACCATATATAGTGCTAACCACTGAGCCACCATATACAGTGCTAACCACTGAGCCACCATATACAGTGCTAACCACTGAGCCACCATATACAGTGCTAACCACTGAGCCACCATACAGTGCTAACCACTGAGCCACCATGTACAGTGCTAACCACTGAGCCACCATATACAGTGCTAACCACTGAGCCACCATATACAGTGCCAACCACTGAGCCACCATCTACAGTGCTAACCACTGAGCCACCATATACAGTGCTAACCACTGAGCCACCGTATACAGTGCTAACCACTGAGCCACCATATACAGTGCTAACCACGGAGCCACCATATAAAATGCTAACCACTGAGCCACCATATACAGTGCTAACCACTGAGCCACCGTATACAGTGCTAACCACTGAGCCACCATATAAAATGCTAACCACTGAGCCACCATATACAGTGCTAACCACTGAGCCACCGTATACAGTGCTAACCACTGAGCCACCTTATACAGTGCCAACCACTGAGCCACCATATAAAATGCTAACCACTGAGCCACCGTATACAGTGCTAACCACTGAGCCACCATATACAGTGCTAACCACTGAGCCACCATATACAGTGCTAACCACTGAGCCACCGTATACAGTGCTAACCACTGAGCCACCGTATACAGTGCTAACCACTGAGCCACCGTATACTCTGCTACCCACTGAGCCACCATATACAGTGCTAACCACTGAGCCACCATATACAGTGCTAACCACTGAGCCACCATATACAGTGCTAACCACTGAGCCACCATATACAGTGCTAACCACTGAGCCACCATATACAGTGCTAACCACTGAGCCACCGTATACAGTGCTAACCACTGAGCCACCATACAGTGCTAACCACTGAGCCACCATGTACAGTGCTAACCACTGAGCCACCATATACAGTGCTAACCACTGAGCCACCATATACAGTGCCAACCACTGAGCCACCATCTACAGTGCTAACCACTGAGCCACCATATACAGTGCTAACCACTGAGCCACCATATACAGTGCTAACCACTGAGCCACCATATAAAATGCTAACCACTGAGCCACCGTATACAGTGCTAACCACTGAGCCACCATATACAGTGCCAACCACTGAGCCACCATATAAAATGCTAACCACTGAGCCACCATATACAGTGCTAACCACTGAGCCACCATATACAGTGCTAACCACTGAGCCACCTTATACAGTGCTAACCACTGAGCCACCGTATACAGTGCTAACCACTGAGCCACCATATACAGTGCTAACCACTGAGCCACCATATACAGTGCTAACCACTGAGCCACCATATACAGTGCTAACCACTGAGCCACCATATACAGTGCTAACCACTGAGCCACCTTATACAGTGCTAACCACTGAGCCACCGTATACAGTGCTAACCACTGAGCCACCATATACAGTGCTAACCACTGAGCCACCATATACAGTGCTAACCACTGAGCCACCATATACAGTGCTAACCACTGAGCCACCTTATACAGTGCTAACCACTGAGCCACCATATACAGTGCTACCCACTGAGCCACCATATACAGTGCTAACCACTGAGTCACCGTATACTCTGCTACCCACTGAGCCACCTGTATACACACAATTCATTTCACCGCACTCCCCTATTAGTAAATAAACTATATATGGAACCTAATGGCGCTATATAAATAAATAATAATAATAATAATAATAATATATGGATTCTAGACTACCCGATTCTTTAGAATCGGGCCGCCATCTAGTTGATTATAAACACCATACATTTACATATAACATTACATAACACTTATTGCACATGACATCTTATTGTAACCCGGGACCTGTAACCATCTCTCTGTCCCCATTGGAGCTCTACTAACAGCTCCCGTGGTGGCTACGGCCTCCGGCCTACTTACACTATACATCAATACATACGTTACATTACAACGATGACCCCTCCGGGTTCATAACAGGGATTGAGCAACCTGAGTACCGGGTATGTCATGTATCCCCAAGGGGCTCCTTCCTGGACGTATCTCCGCCTACGTCCCGGTCAGAGTCCACCTGGTTCAACCATGGTGTCCCCACTCTAGGAGCCCTTTTTAACCCCTGCTTCTGACATTCGTTACATACGCCTCAACGGGCCCTGTGGGTCCCAATAGCGGTACCAGCCGCCCGGCTTTAGTCACCCAGCATGATGATCTCTCTACAAACGTCCATGGATCACATACATTTCTTACACCCGCTCACAGCCCATCATAACACATCCATGGACTGTGGCTCCTCCATGACCATAACAGGGACCTGGTCAACCGTAGAATCCGGGCTAACCATGCGTCACCGTGGCCTACTCACCACGGTACGGGCCACCAGTCGCCACCAAACCTCCATCTCATCTCATGGCAGGTCTCCAGGTCGACGACTGTACCCTGCGTCTGAGTAGCACCCTAACGGATCAGCCATGGTTACCCTTCTAGGAGCCTTCGTGACCCCTGTCTCTGGCCACAGGCACACCCACACCATTAGAGGTCATGGTTGAGGGACAGGTACCCTCTGCAAGCAGCAGGGCAAGCCTCCCTCTCGTCCCACAGGGACGGATCGCCTCCAATGCATCATCCATACTGGCTGGGTCACTCTCCCCCACAACATTATACGTGGCTGTTACACATAGGCCATCATCTCTCATTCAGGGCACTGTTACCTAAGCCCTTACATACGTCTACGGGTCCTTTACCGACGGCCTAGTCGGACCCAATGGCGGTTATGCCCGCCAGGCATTAATCACGCCTACAGCTCACTCTGTTACACGGGAACTGCTGTCTTACCGGGCACGGATCCGGGTCTCGCTACCTGGGTAACGGGTTGGCCAAGCCTCCCCCACGGGCTCCTTCCTGGACGTGTTTCACCCCACGTCCAGTCCAGCGTCCACCAGGTCAGCCACGGCTTCCCCACACCAGGTGCTGTAACGACCCCAGTCCTGGCTACCTGTATGGATCTTGCATGCTCCCTTCAGGTTCACACAGAGCCTCTGGACTGCTCTGCACTTGGCTGGAAACCAGCCCACATGCTCTCAGACTGATTTCTGGCTGAGAATGAATCTCTCAATCACTCAGCTGGCTGACTCTTATCGTGCCGGCCACACCCACACTGAGTCATCCTGCTGGGCTGCTATTCCTCCGGACACACCCACCTGACACACCCACCTGGGCTGTCAGCAATCACTCATTACATCCCTTTCCTCAGGGTTTCCTCGATTTCATGAGCCACTCACTAGTCACTTTAAACTCATTGTGTTCAGAACATGTTCACACATTATCATCACAGGAAAACCGGCCAGTGTGCACAGGATCCTCCTGATCCTGCATGTGATGCGCCCCGGCCATGAGGATCATGCCGTCGGTGCCTCACAACACATACACACTCACTCAGAAATATTCACACACATATACACATACACACTCACATATACACAAATACTCACACACTCACTCACATATATACACCTATACACATACACACTGACTCACATATACACACAAATACACTCACACACTCACTCACATATATACACAAATACTCACACATATACACATACACACTCACTCATATATACACACAAATACACACACACACACACTCACTCACATATACACACAAATGCTCACACATATACATTCACACATATACACACAAATACACACACTATTATACACATACACACACTCACATATACACACAAATACACTCACTATTATACACATACACACTCACATATACAGTTAGGGCCAGAAATATTTGGTCAGTGACACAATTTTGGCGAGTTGGGCTCTGCATGCCACCAAATTGGATTTGAAATTAAACCTCTACAACAGAATTCAAGTGCAGATTGTAACGTTTAATTTGAAGAGTTGAACAAAAATATCTGATAGAAAATGTAGGAATTGTACACATTTCTTTACAAACACTCCACATTTTAGGAGGTCAAAAGTAATTGGACAAATAAACATAACCCAAACAAAATATTTTTATTTTCAATATTTTGTTGCGAATCCTTTGGAGGCAATCACTGCCTTAATTCTGGAACCCATGGACATCACCAAACGCTGGGTTTCCTCCTTCTTAATGCTTTGCCAGGCCTTTACAGCCGCAGCCTTCAGGTCTTGCTTGTTTGTGGGTCTTTCCGTCTTAAGTCTGGATTTGAGCAAGTGAAATGCATGCTCAATTGGGTTAAGATCTGGTGATTGACTTGGCCATTGCAGAATGTTCCACGCCTTCAGAGTTAATTGCAGCCCTTAGAGTCCATTGTCCAATTACTTTTGGTCCCTTGGAAAAGAGGAGGCTATGCATTACAGAGCTATGATTCCTAAACCCTTTCTCCGATTTGGATGTGGAAACTCTCATATTGCAGCTGGGAGTGTGCACTTTCAGCCCATATTATATATATAATTGTATTTCTGAACATGTTTTTGTAAGCAGCTAAAATAACAAAACTTGTGTCACTGTCCAAATATTTCTGGCCCTAACTGTACATACCAGAATGGGAACATATATGCCAGGACAGAGACATATATATACCAGGATGGGGACCATGTATACCAGGATCAGGTCCACATATAATAGGATGAGCACCATATATACCAGGATCAGTACCATATATACCAGAATGGGGGACCAATGTACCAGGATGCCTCTATATATACCACAATGGGGACCATGTATACCAGGATGGGGACATATATATCAGGATGGGGATCATATATACCTGGATGGGGATTATATATACCAGGATAGTATATGAAGGGGAGGAAGGCAATCTATAACACTACAAGGGCTTATTCATCTGACCAATGTGTTTGGGGTTGACAGGTTGAAATTCCACACCGGTGCCCATCGGACTCTAGTTACCTCCACTGTGCTTAGGCATCCAAAAGGACTTATTACAGAAAACCTATATAGTCCAGTGTAGGTATTTTTTGTGGTGACGCTCTATAGGAGAGCACAGTCTATTGACTTTTCCTATACACTTACATGCTATGTAGATGCATACTAGCCAGACTGAGGCCACAAGAACACACTTCAGTCATCTGCCTGGTTTATGGACACCTAGAGGAGCATTTTGACCCTTTTTCCAGTGTATACTGTGGCCAAGTGCACAAACACATGGAGCCTTTATCTGTATAAATTGGTGTGTAAATGGCCGATTAATCCGCTTGTGAATCCGTCCAATCAAAATGAAAACTGATTTCACGCTCATAAAAACTTGTCCGCCAGTCATCATAATGACGGCAGTGTGTAACTCCAGAAAGAAAACCGGCGACTCCATTACAGCCAACACAAAGGTTTTCTTTTCGGATGTTGAACAGACACTTATCCTGCCCCTATCTGTTCCCCATCTCCTCAAGTGACTATACCATCAGTTCAGACCAATTGGGCTGGAATGAGGCATCTGTGTTTGACCATCCCTATACCGACCCCGATGTCCGAGCTGAGCGCAGGTGTCCTGAGCTGAATGAACAGCTTCATATTTACACACATTTATGTCACACTAGTAGATAGCCCATCCCGGGACAGTGACTGGAATGGGAAATGCATCCGCTTCAGGGCAGAGTTCTTGTTCCAGGCCAAAAGCTGCAATCTAGATCTCTAAATGTCCAAAATTACTTGGCGGAATTAGGAATAATACTTGTAACACAAAGCCGTCAGTTATTTCAAATACACTAAATTCCCAGGACACAGCAGCTCTATCATTTACACACAGGGGCGTAACGATTGTGGTTGCAGAGATTGCGACTGGGCCAATACTGCAGGGGGTCACACCCACCCCAGCGCCTAAATCAACTGGATTTGCGTTTCGAGGTCGTACATTCAGCTGAGATGTATTGCGGTGCAGAGACTCGTTGGGTCCCTGCATTACATTATACAATGCCAGCCAATCAGAGGCCGGCAGTTGATGTTGGGTGCCTGTGACTGGGGGTACATGGCAGTGATGTCATAATAATATTTATAATAATAATCTTTATTTATATAGTGCCAACATATTCCGCAGCACTTCACAATACATATTTAAACAATCATAAGAAACAGTTATGAGAAAATACAATACAATACAATAATTAGAGCAAAATAATGACAGCCCTGCTCATAAGAGCTGACAATCTAACAATGAGGTGGGGGTAACACAAAGTACAGGGGCTTATTTACAGTGATGGTATAGTCAATGTGAGGAGATGGGGAACAGATAGGAGCAGTATAAGTGGCCACCAACCGTTATTTGTGATCCACTTGAGACTGGTGGAGCGGATAGGCTATGTCTAGATGACTTTGACTAGGAATCATGATAGGCCGACTTAAAAAGATGTGTTTTTAGGGATCGGCTGACACTATGTAAGTTGTGGATAGACCTAATTTCTTGGGGTAGAGCATTCCAGAGAATTGATGCAGCTCGGGAGAAGTGAGTCTAAAGTCACTTCCAGAGCGAAGAGAACGGGTGTGTGATAGACAGAGATGAGGGAGGAGATGTAGGGAGGTGCTGCATTGTGAAGAGCTTTGTGGGTGAGAACAAGCAGTTTAAATTGGATCCTATAGTGTATAGGCAGCCAGTGCAATGACTGGCACAGAGCGGATCCTTTAGTGTATAGGCAGCCAGTGCAATGATTGGTACAGAGTGGATCCTATAGTGTATAGGCAGCCAGTGCAATGACTGGCATAGAGCAGAAGTGTCCAAGTAACGGTTAGCTAGATAGGTGATCCTGGCTGCTGCATTAAGGATGGACTGGAGAGGGGAGAGTCTAGTGCGGGGGAGGCCAACTAAAAGAGAATTACAATAGGCGGGAGTGAATCAGGGCCACGATGAGGGTTTTTGTGATTTCCAAGGTGAGAAAGGGGCGAGTTCTAGAGATGTTCTTCAGGTGCAAGCGGCAAGAGCGGGCGAGTGATTGTATACATGGTGTGAAGGAAAGATCAGAGTCAACTGGACCAAGTATCGGTGTGAAAAGTAAGACAGCAGACGCACAGTGTCAGATGTACACTCTTCCTTGGTCGGCCCCCAGTGTGGCTCCAAGTGTGCTTTATTTTAAGAGGCATGAGGTTTTTCCTCACCAAGGGGCTTGGCCAGCCCTACTCAGATGTATTCATTGGTCAGTGGGTTAGTCCATGGACGGATCCATGAGGTCATCAGGGGGTGTGGTCTTGATCGAGGGTCTCCAGGTGATGTGGCATTCTGTGATTTCTGTGATTAGTCAGTCTTCTTCTGGACTCCAGCTTCTTCCAGGAACAGAATGTAGTCATAGGTCCAGGCTCCATCTTCCATACCATGGCATGGTGTCCTGAAACAGGAAATGGCAGCCATGTTTAAGTCACAATTAAGGTTATGCAATGTAAAATATTACAGTCTATGGATCGTTTCTCCCATGCCCTTATGTCTTAAGGTTAATTAAGTATTTGATCCTATGGCTCTCCTCAACACCAGCACTGTTTCAACAGTGTCGGCACTCGTTCGCCAGGGACTCACTATCAATAGGTAGTGAACGGTCAGCCGCAGCTTAGACGTCCTCCTGATGTTTGATTTATCTGAAGGTGGGGAGAGAAGCCAACGCTGATTGAGTGCAGGGGTCGCGTGATGTAACAACTTTATATGAGCCTCAGGAGAGCAAGTGCCCACACCGCTGTAATGCCGCCGCTGTGTCTAGGTGAGTATAAGTGTTTTTATTTTAACAAGAGCAAACATGGGGAATGAGAAGGGCCTGTCTGAATAGTGGACACCCCCTTTAATGTTTATTATCCAGGAACGGAGCTCTTTTCTCCTACCTACATTGGTAATGATCATGAGCTTACAAACTTACAAATCTCCATAGAAAGAGATGGGGATTGGATCCTTTTTGGAAAATGGGCACCAGAAAACGGTGGAATTGCTTTTGGGGAATTGGGAATCATTGATATCATTGACGGTGACCGGAACTTAATGTTAGGAGTGAAATAATAATGTGTAAATAGTATTGTGTTTACATCCTGTACATCTGTATTACTGTATTCTTTATGATAACATAATCTGTTAATTGACAACTGTGCCACTCTCTGACCTTGTGCCCTAGGCGCCTTTTCTTTATTTGTGTCAAGTAAATAAGTTGTTTCTTCTATTTCCTCTGCCTCCTCATTGTCTGCACTGTTGCATCCTTGTACCTGTTTACAACTTCACCTGCAAGGTGCAGGGAGAGTCATAACAGTGCGCTCATCTCAATGTGCTCATAGCCCCCTACACCATTCCAATGACTGGAAGCCAGCAGCTGCAGGGGGAATATAACTTCATTTTCTTCCTTTAGCTGTTCCTCCAGTAAGACTGGCAGACGGGGTTTAAACGTAATTTACCTGCAAAGTTTCAGTGTAACTGAAGATAATTAGTGTTTTGGTGGTGACAAATGTTTCCCATCTTAAATATCTCTTGTGTAGCTGCAGAATATCTCATTTATGTCAAATAGGTCACAAAAGTCTCACATCTGGCGACACGCACATGGGTGTGGATGCTCCGTGGTACTCGGCTCACTCTTGGGGCATGACTAAGCGGCAAACCTGCCTTCACTAGAGCCTCCGATAGTGAGGTTAGATAGCCACCTGGTAACACTCCAGGAGAACTTCTGGAACAGGTGCAGCTGACCCCAGGGGTTTTAGTGCTGATAAAGGCTCAGGTGCAGGTAGGATGACCAGAGAGGAGGGCAGGCAAGCACAGGCAGGTACCGGCAGGTATGGAGAGGGTTCTGGTAGGCACAGCAGGTAAGGTAGATGCTGGCAGGTACTGGCTGGTTCTGGTAGGCACAGTGGGTTAGGCAGATGCTGCCAGGTACTGGCAGGTTCTGGTAGGCACAGCATATTTGCAGAAGCTGGTGTGTACTAAAAGGTTCTGTTAGGCACAGCAAGTTAGGCAGATGCTGCTAGGTAGTGGTAGGTTCTAGTAGGCACAGCAGGTTGGCAGAAGCGTGCACTTAAAGGTTCTCTTAGGCACAGCAGATTGGAAGACATTTGTAGATGCTGGCAAATTCAGGCAGACACAGTGGGAGCACTAGATATGAATATGAATATGAGCACAGGTACTGGTTAAATTCACAATATTTTATTATTATTCACTATTATAGGGCCATTTATTCCATGCGCTTTACATGTGAAAAGGGGAAATAAACATGAGCAATACAAGGCACACACAAGTACAGGAGGAGAGAAGACCCTGCCCACAAGGGTTCACAGTCTACAAGGGATGGGTCAAGATACACTAGGAGAGGGTTGAGCTGGTCATTCAGCGGTTCGGTACACTGAGGATCATTGCAGGTTGTAAACTTGTCAGAAGGTTGTCGGAAGGTTTCCACGGTGGGCGAGAGTCTGATGTGTTGGGGCAGAGAGTTCCAGAGTATGGGGGAAGCACGGGAGAAATCTTGTATGCAGTTGTGGAAGAAGAGATGAGTGTTGAGTAGAGGAGGAGATCTTGAGAGGAGGTTGCGTGTAGGTAAGTACCGGGAGACCATGCCACAGATGTATGGAGGAGACAGGTTGTGGATGGCTTTGTATGTCATACTTACGGTTTTGAACTGGAGCCTCTGGACAATAGGAAGCCAGTGAAGGGCTTGGCAGAGAGGAGAGGATGAGGAATAACAGGGAGACAGCAAGAAGTTTTTAGGACAGATTGGAGTGGTGCAAGAGTGCTAGAGGGGAGGCAAGAGAGTAGGATGTTGCAATAGTCGAGGCGTGAGATGATGAGGGCGTGCACAAGTATATTGCTGTTTATCGTCAAGGAATGTACGAATCCTGGTGATATTTCTGAGCTAAAGTTGACAGGAGGTGGCAAGGGCTTGGATATGTGGATTGAAAGAGAGGGCAGAGTCGTGGATCACCCTGAGGCACTGTGCATGCGGGACTGGGGAAAGTGAGCAGCCATTGACTTTGATGGATAGGTCTAGTGGAGGGGTAGAGTGAGATGGGGGAAAAATGATGAATTTGGTTTTTGTCCATGTTCAGTTTTAGAAATCTAGCAGAAAAGAAAGATGAAATAGCGGACAGACATTGTGGTATTTTGGTTAGTAAGGAGGTGATGTCAGATCTAGAGAGGTAGATCTGTGTGTCATCAGCCTAGAGATGATACTGCAAACCATGGGATTCTATGAGCTGACCCAGGTCGAAGGAGTAGATGGAGAAGAGTAGCGGTCCTAGAACTGAGTTTTAGGGAACACCCATGGACAGGAGGTGAGATTAGGAGGTGGTGTGGGAGAGGGAGACACTGAATATCTGGTCTGTTAGATACGACAAGATCCAGGACAGGGCCAAGTCTGTGATGCCAAGAGATGATAGAATCTGTAGCAAGAGGGAATGGTCCACAGTGTCAAAGGCAGAAGACAGGTCCAGGAGGAGGACAGAGTAGTGTCGCTTTCTCTTGGCGGTTAGTAGGTCAATGGTAACTTTAGCTAGTGCAGTTTCAGTAGAGTGATGCGGTCTGAAGACAGATTGTAACTGGTCAAAGAGGGAACAGGAGGAGAGCTGGGAGGACAGGTCAAGATGGACATGCTGTTCCAGCAGTTTTGAGGCATAAGGGAGAAGTGATATCGGCGATAGTTAGACAAGAGGATGGGTCAAGGGAGGATGTTTTGAGAATAGGTGTGATTAAGGCATGTTTGAAGGATGAGGGGAAGACACCATTTGTAAGTGAAAGGTTGAACAGATGTGTTAGAGTTGGCATGAAGACTGTGGTGAGGTTGGGGATGAGGTGGGACAGAAGTGGGTCAAGCGTGCAAGTGGTGAGATGTGATCTTGACAAAAGAGAGGAGATCTGATCCTCTGTCATGGTGGAGAAGCTGGTTTTGGAAGAACAGGGCTGAGTAGTTATAAGGAGGGGCATAGGGGGCTGCGGGCCAATGCTTTCTTTGATGTTCTCAATCTTCTGCTTAAAGAAAGAGGCAAAGTCTTCAAAAGAAATGAGAGGAGAGGGAGGAGGTGCTGGTGGACGGAGGAGAGAAGTGAAAGTTTTGAATAGCTGTTTAGGATTGTGAGACAGGGAGGATATGAGAGATGAGAAGTAAGTTTGTTTTGCGGCAGCGAGTGTGGATTTAAAGTTGGCAAGTGAATGCGTGTATGCGACAAATTGCTCAGCAGAACGGATCTCTTCGTCTCCGCTCAGGTACTCTGGAGGTCCGTCTCAGTTCTTTGGTCAGGCTGGTCTCCCATGGTTGCCTGTTAAATGTAGGAGTTTTGCTGTGTGTGAAGGGCGGAGGTTTATTGAGCTGGTGGAGTGGCTGCTGCACACAAGGAGAGGAGAGGGAAGAGAATGTCAGATACTGGGAACATGACAACTAGTTAGAGACAGAACTAACCAAATATGGAAGGCTGGCGTAAACACTTTGTGCCTCTCAGCCTATGGTTGAGAGGCTTTCTAGGTAAGAGTGCGCTGGCCCTTCAAGACAGGGGAGATTAGCATGGCCATGCCCTAAGTGTGCTCCTCGGAGCCCTGCCATGCGGAGTCGTCAGATGAAACAGGGACCAGGACAGACAAGGATCATGAGCAGTAATTGCGTCGATGCCTCTGACACGTGGAGTGTGGGGGCGCCGGTGGTGTAGCACCGACTTTTTACTTGAATGGACAGATAGGCCCTGATTTTGGTAACTAATTCTTGTGTCATACATGTTGAAGATGTAGGCGAAGTAGTCATGATTCTGATTGCAGCTTTGGGGGCTTACAGTGCTGAAATAGAAGAGGTCTGCTGCATCTGATCATCACTAACAATTGTATTTGGAACCTAATATCAAATCAAATTGCCAAGCACAATGAGGGCACCGTTACACGTCGCAACATTGCAGCAATTTCACTTACAACTCACTGGTTGCAGTGAAATCATGGACACATTTTTCTATTTTGTTGCCGTGTACGAATAGAACAATGTGTCCATGATTTCACTGCAACAAGCAAATTGCCAGTGAAATTGCATGCAATGTTGCGACGTGTAACGGTACCCTGAGATATATTTCTGCAA
>JARQOC010001577.1:0-38610 GCA_033576535.1 Allobates femoralis
AGATCAAGCGCCCCCCGATTAGCGTAATATCGGCTGATCAGCCCATGGAAGGGGCGAGGAGGATTCAAATAGTTTATTCACGCCCATCGGGGCGTAAATACAAGCACTAAAGGCAGCGATAAGAAGTCACAGGGAACGCCCTGTGCGGACTTCTCAGGAGACAAGAAGCCGTAGTTGTAGAGGTATCAAAATCACTTTTTCAAAGTTTCAAACTACACAATTTTTACACAAAGGAATAGGTAGAATAGCATAATGATGGTGCAGGGACAGGTATTAATAGGATGGGTGGTGATTTTTAGGGGTCAGGTTCCCTTTAAAGATTACAGCATCCACATGACTACATCACCAGAACCACCGTCAATACAATCACATATCACTAGAACCACTGTCAATACAATAATACCTCACCAGAACCACTGTCAGTATATCACCAGAACCAGTCAATACAGTAATACATCACCCAAAACAGTCAATACATCACCAGAAACCCCATCAATACAATACATTACTATAACACCTGTCAGTACATAACCAGAACCATCAGCAATACAATAATACATAATCAGAACCACCGTCACTACATCACCAGAACAGTACGTTCCCTATATAAATGTGCATGTAGATTAAATGTCCCATACTATTCATACTCCTTCCACATGTCCCATACTGTTCACCCCCGATGTGTCCCATGCAGCTCATCTTACATCCATATGTTGCATACAGCTCATCCTCACCCCCATTCCCATGAATCCCATGTTGCTTATCCTCCCCCAATATGTCTCATGCAGCTCATCCTTCCCCACCATCCCCCTTCCAGGTTACACGCAGCCTCTCACCTCCTATGCACCACGCAGCTCTACCCTCCAATGCACCACGCGGCCTCTTCCCCCATCCCTCATCCATGTAGCGTCTCCCCTCTCCCATGTTCCATGTAGCTTCTCCCCACATTCCATGTAGCTTCTCCCCCATCCCCCATCCATGTACCTTCTCCCCCATCCACCAAACCATCTATGTACCTTCTCCCCATCCCCCCTCCATCCATGTACCTTCTCCCACCATCCATCCATTTTCTCCCCTTTTTCCATGCCGGCCCCCATCCATCCATCCAGCTACTCCCCCCTTTCTATGCCGCCCCTATCCATTCATCCATCCCGTTCTCCCCCCTTTTCTATGCCGTCCCCCTATCCATCTATCACGTTCTCTCCCCTTTTCCATAATGCCCCCCACACATCCATCCCATTCTGCCCCCTCTTCCAGGCCACACCATCCATCTATCCCACTCTGTCCCCCCAGGCTACTATCTTCGGCTGTAACAGCGCCTTACCTGACTCCACGTTTCTGATCCCGCATCCCGGCAGCTTCTTCCTCTGCAGCGCTCGGTCTCTCGGTCACCGGCACCAGGAACCTGGCACCAGGCAGCTTTCTTCCTCTGTGACTCTCGGTCTCCTCTCGCCGGCACCAGGCAGCTTCTTCCTCTGCAGCTCCCAGTCTCCCACTCGCTTGCACCAGGAACCCGGCACCAGGCAGCCTCTTCCTCAGCAGCTCCTGGTCTCCTGGTCTCCGGCACCAGGCTATGGGGGCAAAAACACACTGTTACTGTTGTGGGGCACACACATATTGCTGCTGGGGGGCACACTGATTGCTGCTGCTGGGGGGCACATATTGCTGATGCTGCTGGTGGTCACACATTTTGCTGCTGCTGTTGGGGGAGCACACATATTGCTGCTGCTAGGGGGGGGGGCACACTTATGCTGTTGCTGGTGGAGACATATTGCTGCTGGGGGCAGGGCCGGCTCCAGGTTTCTGCGGGCCCCGTGCGAAAGAGTCTCAGTGGACCCCTTTAGCACATACTGCCGCATCATGTATAATATATTTATATATAATATCAACAACCTATATATATGTATATATAAATATATCCCTCGCAAATGTATTCCCTACCATGCTGTCTCTCCGATCCTGTGCATATCTCTCGCCTTGAGCGGTCTCTCCTCTCTATGTGCAGTCTCTCTCCCCTGTGCGCTGTCTCTCCCTTGAGCCTGTCTCTTACCTGTGCTTGTTCTCCTCCCTGTGCACTGTGTCTCTCCCCTACACTTGTCTCCCCCTTTGCCTGTCTCTTTCCTGTGCGTTGTGTCCCCCCTGCGCACCTATCTCCCCCTGCGCCTATCCCTTCCCCTGTACGCTGTGTCTCCTCCCTGTGCCTGTCTTCCCCGCTGGTGTAATTTGCCCCTGACAGGCCCCGAGTGCTACCGCACCCTCAGGGCCCTGCACTGCCCCACACCTCACCCTCGGGGGCCCCTGAGTGCTGCCCCCACACCGGGGGGGCCCCTGAGTGCATCCACTACACCAGGGCCCCTGAGCGCTTCCCCCAACACCGGGGGGGGGGGCCCTGAGCACTGCCCCCACACCAGGAGACCCCTGAGTGCATCCACTACACCAGGGGGCCCCTGATCGCTTCCCCCCCCCCCCCCAACACCGGGGGGGGCCCCTGAGCACTGCCCCCACACCGGGGGGGCCCCTGAGCACTGCCCCCCACCCGGGGGGGCCCCTGAATGCATCCCCCCACACCGGGGGGCCCCTGAATGCATCCCCCCACACCGGGGGGGCCCCTGAGTGCATCTCCCACACCAGGGGGCCCTTGAGTGCATCCCCCACACCAGGGGGCCCTGAGCGCTTCCCCCCAAAACCCGGGGGGCCCCTGAGCACTGCTCCCACTCTGGGGGGCCCCTGAGCACTGCCCCCACACCGGGGGGGCCCCTGAGTGCATCCCCCACACTGGGGGGCCCCTGAGTGCATCTCCCACACCAGGGGCCCTTGAGTGCATCCCCCACACCAGGGGGGCCCTGAGCGCTTCCCCCAATACCGGGGGGCCCCTGAGCACTGCTCCCACTCTGGGGGCCCCTGAGTGCTGCCCCCACACTGGGGGCCCCTGAGCACTGCACTTACACTGGGGGGGCCCTGTGCGCTGCACACACACCAGGGGGGCCCTGAGCGCTGCACTTACACTGGGGGGGGGGGCCCTGAGCGCTGCACCCACACCAGGGGGACCCTCAGGGTCCACTAAGAGCTGTCTCCCTTCTAACCTGAAGGCTGCAGCCAGTGATTTCTCAGCCCTCTCCTTTCAGTGTGAGCTGCCTGCAGCTGCTCTATTTCCTGTGTGCAGAGATACAGGAAATAGACAGCTGCAGTGATATAAAGCTAAGGAGTGAGTCAGAGCAGCTCCTCAGCACTGTTCAGGCCCCAGATTATTGTTTAACAGGACAGGTGCACAATGATAGTTTACTCACAGGAGTGTGGGGGCTGTGGAGTCTGTGTCCCCTGCAGAAAGACCTGTCTGCCCTCTCTTTCAAGCTGCAGTGTCTCAGCCTGTGCTCTTGCTGGGCTGGCAATGTGCAGCCATGGCTGTGATCCTGCTTCTCAGTGTCACTGAAGGCTTCCCTCTCTGGCTCTGCTCCCTCCAAGAGGAGCAGGAACTGAAGGAAAAAGACGTCACATAGGAGGGGGGAGGAGATCACAATGCTCGCTCTACCCGGAGGAGATCCCTGCACAGCAGCACAGTCAGGGGGTAGTGAGAGGCGGGGCTAGATGGGCGGGGCCTATACACCTGAGGGCCTCCCATCACTTTTGCCCGTTACCCGCCAGAGCAGTCCGAGGCTGCATACAGCCAGCCACACTCACCCAAAACACGCATCACACTCGCATCACTGCCATGCATCAAACGCGCTCCGTGTACCTCCAGCCTTAGTTTACGCACATCCATGCTAATCTAAACCTGCATTTTTCATTCCCAGCAAAACCTACGAGATCCTGGAAACGTCAGGCACACACATTTGTTTCTTTCTCCTGACTGAAGCTTGGTTTTTGATCATGTCAATTCTTTTCTGCATTTTTGTCTTGTTCTTTAGCCAAAAACACAGAAAAAATGCAGCAAAAACATGTCAAAAATGCAGGTTTTCTCCTGGCAAGAAATCTTTTTTTTTTTCTGCTGTTTTGCTGCAAAAAAAACACAGCAAAAAACGCAGTGCGTGAACACAGCCTAATACGTCACCAAACATTCGCTGTAGAGAACCTCTTGGTGGCCCAGATCGCCCTCATTATAATCCGTCGTGTGCCACCACTAGACTCGCTCTGCCGCACATTTCTGTCCAAATGTTTTAAGTATCAGAACTTTTTTGGAGTAATTGTTATTGACTCTGCAGAGCGGGCACGGCCAATCCCTCTCTGTATAAGCAGTGGAAAGCGCCAGAATACTGATTAAAAATGACACAAATATCATTATTTTTGCACAACGTCAATTTTGCCACATTTCAAACAGTTTTAACAAAAAATTCTGGGGAAAACGTTTTTATAAATTGTCCCTTATACAGTTGTGGCCAAAAGTATTGACACCCCTGCAATTCTGTCAGATAACACTCAGTTTCTTCCTGAAAATGATTGCCATCACAAATTCTTTGGTATTATTATCTTCATTTAATTTGTCTTCAATGAAAAAACACAAAGGAGAATGAAGCAAAAAGCAAAACATTGATCATTTCACACAAAACTCCAAAAATGGGCCAGACGAAAGTATTGGCACCCTCAGCCTAATACTTGGTTGCACAACCTTTAGCCAAAATAACTGCGATCAACCGCTTCCGGTAACCATCAATGAGTTTCTTACAATGCTCTGCTGGAATTTTAGACCATTCTTCTTTGGCAAACTGCTCCAGGTCCCTGATATGTGAAGGGTGCCTTCTCCAAACTGCCATTTTTAGATCTCTCCACAGGTGTTCTATGGGATTCAGGTCTGGACTCATTGCTGGCCACCTTAGAAGTCTCCAGTGCTTTCTCTCAAACCATTTTCTAGTGCTTTTTGAAGTGTGTTTTGGGTCATTGTCCTGCTGGAAGACCCATGACCTCTGAGGGAGACCCAGCTTTCTCACACTGGGCCCTACATTATGCTGCAAAATGTGTTGGTAGTCTTCAGACTTCATAATGCCATGCACACGGTCAAGCAGTCCAGTGCCAGAGGCAGCAAAGCAACCCCAAAACATCAGGGAACCTCCGCCATGTTTGACTGTAGGGACTGTGTTCTTTTCTTTGAATGCCTCTTTTTTCTCCTGTAAACTCTACAGTCATGGCCAAAAGTTTTGAGAATGACACCAAAATGATATTTTCACATGATCTGCTGCCCTCTGGTTTTTATTTGTGTTTGTCTGATGTTTATATCACATACAGAAATATAATTGCAATCATATTATGAGACCAAGAGGTTATATTGACAGTTAGAATGAGTTAATGCAGCAAGTCAATATTTGCAGAGTTGACCCTTGTTCTTCAGGACCTCTGCAATTCTCCCTGGCTGCTCTCAATCAACTTCTGGTCCAAATCCTGACTGATAGCCGTCCTCCATTCTTGCATAATCAATGCTTGCATTTTGCCAGAATTTGTTGGTTTTTGTTTGTCCACCCGTCTCTTGATGATTGACCACAAGTTCTCAATGGGATTAAGATCTCAGGAGTTTCCAGGCCATGGACCCAAAATCTCTATGTTTTGTTCCCTGAGCCATTTAGTTATCACCTTTGCTTTATGGCAAGGTGCTCCATCATGCTGGAAAAGGCATTGTTGGGCGCCAAACTGCTCTTGGACAGTTGGGAGAAGTTGCTCTTGGAGGACATTCTGGTACCATTCTTTATTCATGGCTGTGTTTTTAGGCAAGACTGTGAGTGAGCCAATTCCCTTGGCTGAGAAGCAACCCCACACATGAATGGTTTCAGGATGCTTTACAGTTGGCATGAGACAAGACTGGTGGTAGCGCTCACCTCTTCTTCTCCGAATAAGCTGTTTTCCAGATGTCCCAAACAATCGAAAAGGGGATTCATCAGAGAAAATGACTTTACCCCAGTCCTCAGCAGTCCAATCCCTGTACTTTTACCCCAGTCCTCAGCAGTCCACTCCCTGTACCTTTTGCAGAATATCAGTCGGTCCCCAATGTTTTTTCTGGAGAGAAGTGGCTTCTTTGCTGCCCTCCTTGAAACCAGGCCTTGCTCAAAGAGTCTCCGCCTCACAGTGCATGCAGAAGCACTCACACCAACCTGCTGCCATTCCTGAGCAAGCTCGGCACTGCTGGTAGTCCGATCCCGCAGCTGAAACAGTTTTAAGATACGGTCCTGGCGCTTGCATGCCTTTCTTGGGCGCCCTGGAGCCTTTTTGACAACAATGGAAGCTCTCTCCTTGACGTTCTTGATGATGCGATAGATTGTTGACTGAGGTGCAATCTTTCTAGCTGCGATACTCTTCCCTGTTAGGCCATTTTTGTGCAGTGCAATGATGGCTGCACGTGTTTCTTTAGAGATAACCATGGTTAACTGAAGGGAAACAATGATACCAAGCACCAGCCTCCTTTAAAGTGTCCAGTGGTGTCATTCTTACTTAATCATGACTGATGTTGAAATGTGTTTTGGGGTTAAAGATCATTTTCTAGGCAAATATTGACTTTGCAAGTAATTGCTGTTAAGCTGATCAGTCTTTATGACATTCTGGAGTATATGCAAAGTGCCATTAGAAAAACTGACACAAAAGACTTTGTTAAAATTAATATTTGTATCATTCTCAAAACCTTTGGCCATGACTGTATGTTGATGCATTTGCCCAAAAAGCTCTACTTTTGTCTCATCTGACCAGAGAACATTCTTCCAAAACGTTTTAGGCTTTCTCAGGTAAGTTTGGGCAAACTCCAGCCTGGCTTTTGTATGCTTCGGGGTAAGAAGTGGGGTCTTCCTGGGTCTCCTACCATACAGTCCCTTTTCATTCAGACACCGACGGATAGTACAGGTTGACACTGTTGTACCCTCGGACTGCAGGGCAGCTTGAACTTGTTTGGATGTTAGTCGAGGTTCTTTATCCACCATCTGCACAATCTTGCGTTGAAATCTCTTGTCAATTTTTATTTTCCGTCCACATCTAGGGAGGTTAGCCACAGTGCCATGGGCTTTACACTTCTTGATGACACTGCGCACGGTAGACACAGGAACATTCAGGTCTTTGGAGATGGACTTGTAGCCTTGAGATTGCTCATGCTTCCTCACAATTTGGTTTCTCAAGTCCTCAGACAGTTCTTTGGTCTTCTTTCTTTTCTCCATGCTCAATGTGGTACACACAAGGAGACAGGACAGAGGTTGAGTCAACTTTAATCCATGTCAACTGGCTGCAAGTGTGATTTAGTTATTGCCAACACCTGTTAGGTGCCACAGGTAAGTTACAGGTGCTGTTAATTACACAAATTAGAGAAGCATCACATGATTTTTCTAACAGTGCCAATACTTTTGTCCACCCCCTTTTTTATGTTTGGTGTGGAATTATATCCAATTTGGCTTTAGGACAATTCTTTTGTGTTTTTTTCATTGAAGACAAATTAAATGAAGATAATAATACCAAAGAATTTGTGGTTGCAATCATTTTCAGGAAGAAACTGAGTGTTATCTGACAGAATTGCAGGGGTGTCAATACTTTTGGCCACAACTGTATATAAGATTATCTCAGCACAGGAGATGTGGTATGATCAGACCATGTCCCTGTATGGTCAGACACATCCATACACAGTACATAGCAGGGACACATATATAAGATTATCTCAGCACAGGAGATGTGGTATGATTAGACCATGTCCCTGTATGGTCAGACACATCCATACACAGTACATAGCAGGGACACATATATAAGATTATCTCAGCACAGGAGATGTGGTATGATCAGACAATGTCCCTGTACAATAAATAAATGCAAAGCCTGCAGCACCCACGGTAGATGAGGATATCTCAAACCTCCATAGTGGTGCACATCCTACCAGGGAGTCATCCCAGTCTGAGAACAGTAAAATAGAAAAAGACAGCACCACATACCAAACGGAATCCTTCACAAAACTTCTTTATTCCAGCACCCCAGTGCAAGCGACTTTTCGGACTGTGTCCTTTTCCCTGTACAAAACAAAGTATTCACTGATCTCCACAGACTCTATTTGCATATTCAAAATTCCCAGGGGGCAATGGGCCTAGGAATTCACTGTGTTGAGCGCTTTAGCCGGCTGCCCGCAGTGTTTTCTTGAACTGGTCTCCATGAGATCAGTGAATACTTTGTTTTGTTGGTCTACTAGGCATTGCTCCCACCTAGCCAGAATCCTACTCCACACTGATGAGGGGCAACACCCCGAAACAGCTGTCTGTGGATGGATACCTGGCCTTGGTATTCCCTTGTCATATCTTTAAGCTTTGTAAAGAGCTGGATATTGACTCATAGGGCCACTTAATATGGTGTTATCATGGCTAGGTCCTTCACTAGAGGAAGATCTGGCTAGTCCTGTGTTGAGACTCCTAAACGAGGCTCCACAGACTCTATTTGCATATTCAAAATTCACTTTTCCCTGTACAGTCAGTCGACACATTCATTACACAGTACATAGCAGGAACACATGTAGAAGATTATCTCAGCACAGGAGATGTGGTATGATCAGACCATGTCCCTCTACAGTCAGACACATCCATTACACAGTACACAGCAGGGACGCATTTAACATTATCTCAGCGCAAGAAAATTTTTCTTAAACACATCCAATTGTGGAAACTATTATTACTCCAAGATCTATTGATTGAAATCAACTTTGTCCATGGAAAAATCCCTTTTAAGGTATCAGCAGGCTAGGGGCTCATTCAAAAGTCAATTTTTTCACACGTATGATATCCATGGTTTTCACAGTTATTACTCGTACCTGTGATAGTCTGTAGGGCCGTTCACATACCTGTGATTTTTGGTAGACCTTGTGGTTTGCGGAAAATCACAGAGAAGTGAGTGATTTTAATCCATGGACCTCATTTTGATGCCATTTGTACAGTCTGATTGTCACAGACAGACAGAATGGAGAAGGAGAATTTATTTTCCTCCACGTATAAGAAAAACTGATGTTGTTCAAACCAAACTAGGATCAAAATCTGTTTTTCTTGTACATGAGAAAATCGGATCTCTGCATGAGCCCTAACTAATACCCCTCAGCTCCTGACACTGATCTTGTGGTTGCACAGACAACAAATATGAGGTTATGAAAATGTACTGGTACCCAATGTAATATACATTTTCATTGCTGTTTTTTACTGTACCTGGTTAAGGGAGTAGTAAATAAATGGAAGGACCAAATATAGCAAAGTCAGTCAACCCAAGTAAGGCTAGGGTCACACTTGACTGCATTTTTTAAGCTTGTTTTAGACAGCCTGGGTTTTGGGCTGCGTTTTTGCTGTTAGGTCTGGAGCAGCCTTAAAAAACGCAAGCAAAAACGCATGCGAAAACGCATGGTTAGTGCCATTCAAAAATGCATGCGTTTCCCATAGGGCCCCATGTTACAAAAACGCATGTGATTTCGACTACGCACCAAAGAATGCAGCATGATGCATTTTTTGGTGCTGAGCCAAAAAACGCGTCCAACAAACGCATGGCACTTTGTCCATGCATCTTTTGCATTGGAGCCTATGGATGCGTTTTTCCATGCGTTTTTCACAAGACAAGTGTGAAAAACGCATGGGAAAAACACATCCACAACGCCAGTGTGACCCTAGCCTAAGCCACAATTTAACTGTGATGAGTGTGTTGGAGAAGAGGATGATGTTAAATGTGGGCTGGTAGAGTTTGTGTGCCAGGGCTGCTTTTAATCTGAAAATATGAGATGTGCAATAGGGTCTTATCCTTCGGACAAAGGGTGGAAATGAAGCAAATGAAATCTGCTCACCTGATGTAGTTGTGCCAACCCACAACCAAGTATGATAGCTCAGCAAATTACAGCTGCTGCACGGTCTGCACCTCCACGGAATCCGCGGTGAAGATAAACAAAAAACAGAGACAAATTACTTAGGGGGGAGGGCACCACCAATATAAATATATATAAGACAGATGGGCAGGGCCGGCCTTATGTTGAATGGTGCCCTGTGCGAATTTGCCTTATGGCGCCCCCACGCCATTACTTACTCAGAACACATGAGCATACATGTTTGTACATGATCTATTCATGGTCTTCAAGGAGAGCAGGGAGGGGCGTTGCTATGCTAGGGTCAGAAAAAATCAGGGACCCAAGACCTATATCCTCTCCCACCTGTCATTACCAACCCTCCCATATATAGAGGTGTTACCTGTCATCTTACAGGAGGAGGAGGTGAGCTGTGATATCACCTATTGTGAATGGTGGATCCTGTGTTATCTACTGTATATAGAGGTGTTATCAGTCACTGTACAGGAGGAGGTGAGCTGTGATATCATCTATTGTGAATGGTGGATCCTGTGTTATCTACTGTATATAGAGGTGATATCAGTCATTGTACAGGAGGAGGTGAGCTGTGATATCACCTATTGTGAATGGTGGATCCTGTGTTATCTACTGTATATAGAGGTGTTATCAGTCATTGTACAGGAGGAGGTCAGCAGTGATATCACCTATTGTGAATAGTAGATCCTGTGTTATCTACTGTATATAGAGGTGTTATCAGTCATTGTACAGGAGGAGGTGAGCTGTGATATCACCTATTGTGAATGGTGGATCCTGTGTTATCTACTGTATACAGAGGTGTTATCAGTCATTGTACAGGAGGAGGTCAGCAGTGATATCACCTATTGTGAATGGTGGATCCTGTGTTATCTACTGTATACAGAGGTGTTATCAGTCATTGTACAGGAGGAGGTGAGCTGTGAAATCACCTATTGTGAATGGTGGATCCTGTGTTATCTACTGTATACAGAGGTGTTATCAGTCATTGTACAGGAGGAGGTCAGCAGTGATATCACCTATTGTGAATGGTGGATCCTGTGTTATCTACTGTATACAGAGGTGTTATCAGTCATTGTACAGGAGGAGGTGAGCTGTGATATCACCTATTGTGAATGGTGGATCCTGTGTTATCTACTGTATATAGAGGTGTTATCAGTCATTGTACAGGAGGAGGTGAGCTGTGATATCACCTATTGTGAATGGTGGATCCTGTGTCATCTACTGTATATAGAGGTGTTATCAGTCATTGTACAGGAGGAGGTCAGCAGTGATATCACCTATTGTGAATGGTGGATCCTGTGTTATCTACTGTATATAGAGGTGTTATCAGTCATTGTACAGGAGGAGGTGAGCTGTGATATCACCTATTGTGAATGGTGGATCCTGTGTTATCTACTGTATATAGAGGTGTTATCAGTTATTGTACAGGAGGAGGAGGTGAGCTGTGACAGAGGTGTATCTAGGTTTTCTGGCACCCGGGGCAAGACTTCAGTTTGGCGCCCCCCCCCCCCCCCCCCATCATGTGGCCGATCATTCATATACGATTTGCACACTTACAGTCAGCTGCTCTACCTAATTCTCTTAATGTTTAATGAAAAACAAATTACGGTATATTACACGCTGTTAGAATTTGGCTACAGGGCTTAGTGTTTAAATTACGGAGCTCACCAGACCCACCAGAGGTAGATAAATACATCCATATAACCCCTATCCTTACAGAGACACTATGTCAAAACCCTCATCAGTGCAGAAAGACATCACCAGACCCACCAGAGGTACAGAAATACATCAGCAAAACCCTTATCAGTGCAGAAATGCATTACCAGACCCATCAGAGGTACAGGAATACACAACTAGAACCCCCATCAGAACAGGAATATATCCATATAACTCCCATCACTATAGAATCACAGCATCAAAATCCTCATTAGTACAGAAATTCATCATCAGAACCACTATCAGTACATGGTAAAACAATTGTAATGTCATGTCACACATTTGTGCTGAATGAATCTACAACTCCCATTACATCCTTAACAATGGTAAGGAGTCACTGGGAGTTGTTGTTACCAGTCATCATCAGACCATACAAGAACCACAGCACTGATGAGAAATAGTCATTATCACAAATAATCTTTTACATCCTGGTACCTTATAGATGACCTTGCCTCTGATCGAGGTTGTCTTTTTCTTTTCTTCATCTTGTCCAGGCACCATGATGACGTTTCACATCCACAGCTCGTCTCTGGAGACTTCCATCTTCTCCGGTCTTCTGCAGCACATCCCGGCACGATACCCTTACAAATAGCAGAATGATCAAAATTCTTATGACTTAAAATATCTGCCCTACATTACCCCGAAATAAATAATTGCTACTCCTCAGTCTTCCCTGCACAAAATATGATTTATACACTGTCCCTCTTCTGGCGCACGCCTTCCACACTGCCAGCTCATCACCCTGCCCTCTTCTTTCCATACCGTACTCCCTGATCACACTGTCCTCTCACACTGTGTCCCCCTTTTCTGTCCACTGTTTATACTGTTCTTCCTCATCACACTCCCCCTCCTCGACATATTGTCCCCTCCTGGCAGGGGCCTCAAACTGTCCACACAGGATGACCCCTCTCCATACACCCTCACACTACTCACTCTCTATTCTCTGCCCACTTATATTTTTCTCTTGCATACTGTTTCTTCACTACCTCACTCCCCCCTCTAACTTCACATACTGTGTCCACACCAATGTCCTCCTCATTCCACATACTGTGCGCAGCCATCCCCCACACTTCACATCTCTGTCCACACCGATCTCCTCCTCACTCCACATTCTGTGCCGAAGCCATCCCCCTCACACCTCATACTGTATCCACACTGATCTCCCCTCACTCCACATACTGTGCCACAGACATCGCCCCACACTTCACATAATGTGTCTAAATCAATCTCCTCCTTAAGCCACATACTGTGTCGGCAGCCATCCCCCTCACTCATACTGTGTCCACACTGTTCCCCCCTTACTGCATATACCATACCACAGCCATACCCCTCTCACTCCACATACTGTGTCGGCAGCCATCCCCCCACACTCTTCATATTGTGTCTACACTCTTCCCCCCTCACGTGACATACCATAACGCAGCCATCCCCCTCTCTCACTCCACATTATGTGCTGCAGCCATCCCCCCTCACTCCATATAATGTGTCAGCAACCATCCCACCTCACTCCTCATATTGTGTCTACACATTTCCCCCCTTATATCACATACCATACCGCAGCCATCCCCCTCTCACTCCACACACCGTGCTGCAGCCATCTCTCCTCACTCCACATACTGTGCTGCAGCCATCCCCACTCACGCCTCAAATTTACACGCTTTGGTCACATATTTACCCCAACCTTTCCCCCCCCTAGTTTGGATCACATATAATCTCCCCCTCCAGTTTGGCTCAGATAGTCTGTCCCCACCCTTTCCCCAGTTTGACTCATATGTCGTCGTCCCCCCAGTTTGGATCACATATACTCCCCCACTCCCCCCAGTTTGACTCACATATAATCCCTCACACTTTCCACCCCCCAATTTGACTCACATATGATCCCCCCTCCCTTCCCCCAGTTTGACACACATGTTCCCCCCCAGGTTGGATCACATATACTCCCCCTCCTCCCAGTTTGACTCACTTATAATCCCTCACATCCTCCCCCCCCCAGTTTGAATCACATATGACCCCCACTATCTCCCCCCCAGTTTGACTCACATGCCCCTCCAGTTAGGATTACATATACTACCCCCCTCCCCCCAGTTTGACTCTCATATAATCCCTCACACCCTTCCCCCCCTCCCAGTTTGATTCATATATCACCAACCCCCCCCAGTTTGGAACACATGTACTGCCCCCAGTTTCACTCACATATAATCCCTCATACCCTCCTCCCCAGTTCAACTCACATATCACCCCCACCCTCTCTCCCCCAGCTTGGCTGACATATACCCCCTTCCCCTAATTACATTAATCTTCAGGGTCTTCAGCTCCTGTAGCTGGAGCACTTTTCCCCATCCTGCCGTCAATGCAGGGCCGCTGGCGCTGGGTGTCGTCAGCAGCGTGGTCAGGTGATCTGATCACGCTGCTGAGGTCCTATCTGACCCGGAAGTGCGGGAAGCAGGGCGGAAGAACGGCGCAGGCTGCTTCCATAGGCTATGGGATTGCAGGAGCCGGCACACGCCACTTTCTCTGCTCCCCGCTGTCAGATGACCACGGAGAGCAGAGAAAAGCCGGCTCCCATGACGGCGGCAACGGCGGCGGCGGCGGCAGCAGGGGGGGGGCGCAATATATGGCAGGCGGGAGACTCCTCGGGCACTGCAGCAGGAGGCTGACAGCGCCCCCCCTGACTGCTGCGCCCGGGGCAAATGCACCCCCAGCCCCCCCCTAGATACGGCCCTGAGCTGTGATATCATCTATTGTGAATGGTGGATCCTGTGTTATCTACTGTATATAGAGGTGTTATCAGTCATTGTACAGGAGGAGGAGGTGAGCTGTGATATCACCTATTGTGAATAGTGGATCCTGTGTTATATACTGTATATAGAGGTGTTATCAGTCATTGTACAGGACGAAGTCAGCTGTGATATCACCTATTGTGAATGGTGGATCCTGTGTTATCTACTGTATATAGAGGTGTTATCAGTCATTGTACAGGAGGAGGAGGTGAGCTGTGATATCATCTATTGTGAATGGTGGATCCTGTGTTATCTACTGTATATAGAGGTGTTATCAGTCATTGTACAGGAGGAGGAGGTGAGCTGTGACATCATCTATTGTGAATGGTGGATCCTGTGTTATCTACTGTATATAGAAGTGTTATCAGTCATTGTACAGGAGGAGGTGAGCTGTGATATCACCTATTGTGAATGGTGGATCCTGTGTTATCTACTGTATATAGAGGTGTTATCAGTCATTGTACAGGAGGAGGTGAGCTGTGATATCACCTATTGTGAATGGTGGATCCTGTGTTATCTACTGTATATAGAGGAGTTATCAGTCATTGTACAGGAGGAGGTGAGCTGTGATATCATCTATTGTGAATGGTGGATCCTGTGTTATCTACTGTATATAGAGGTGTTATCAGTCATTGTACAGGAGGAGGTGAGCTGTGATATCACCTATTGTGAATGGTGGATCCTGTGTTATCTACTGTATATAGAGGTGTTATCAGTCATTGTACAGGAGGAGGAGGTGAGCTGTGACATCATCTATTGTGAATGGTGGATCCTGTGTTATCTACTGTATATAGAGGTGTTATCAGTCATTGTACAGGAGGAGGAGGTGAGCTGTGACATCATCTATTGTGAATGGTGGATCCTGTTTTATCTGCTGTATATAGAGGTGTTGACTCTTAAATAATGCAGCATTTCAAATAAGAACATACTCCAAAAGCTTCTGGGGACCGAGACAGATAGGAGAGTAGCAAGAAAGGCTAGTCCCTGGTGAATTCACCCCATTTGCGTGTATACGGAGAGACCGGTCACTCAAGGCAGTCAGCAGGGAGAAGCCTTCAGGGAACAGACTTTCTGACTAGTCTCCAGCAAGATTTGATCCCTGACAGAACCCCCCCCATAGTACTCCACATAGTATATTGCACCCCCAAATTCCTCCATATATTATGCACCCCAATAGACCTCCATATAATATAATGCACCCCCATAGTCCTCAATATAGAATAATGCACCACCACAGTCCTACATATAGTATACTAGATGGCGGCCCGATTCTAAAGAATCGGGCAGTCTAGAATCCATATATAGTTTATTTACTAATAGTTAGGGGAGTGCGGTGAAATGAATTGTGTGTATACAGGTGGCTCAGTGGGTAGCAGAGTATACGGTTGCTCAGTGGTTAGCACTGCGCGGTGGCTCAGTGGTTAGCACTGCGCGGTGGCTCAGTGGTTAGCACTGCGCGGTGGCTCAGTGGTTAGCACTGCGCGGTGGCTCAGTGGTTAGCGCTGCGCTGTGGCTCAGTGGTTAGCACTGGCTGGTGGCTCAGTGGTTAGCACTGCGCGGTGGCTGAGTGGTTAGCAGTGAGTGCGTGGGCAGAGTGGTCAGCGCAGCGCCGTGGGCAGAGTGGTCAGCACAGCGCCGTGGGCAGAGTGGTCAGCACAGCGCCGTGGGCAGAGTGGGCAGCGCAGTGCCGTGGGCAGAGTGGGCAGCGCAGCGCCGTGGGCAGGGTGGTCAGCGGTGGGGGGGACGGACACACACACACAGACACACACTCCGATATATTTACCACCGTCCCTGCTTCTTCCCTGCCACCTGCGTCTTCCTGAGTCCTCTGTTCTGCCGACATGTCGCCGCACCCAGGACTGGATCCAATATTGCGTCCGGGAACTCTCGGTGGCCCGATTCTAACGCATCGGGTATTTTAGAATATAGAAATAGAGATTGCATGGGGAAGGCGGTGAGGGCTGAATTGGGAGGAACTTTGAAGAAGGAGCGGCCGGTGAAGAACGGCGTGGCAGGGGGGAGGAGGGAGGACAGAACAGCAGGGGGGAGGAGGATGGAGGACAGAGGACGTAGCGGCGGGGTGTGGGAGGATGTAGCAGCACAGGCAGGGGGAGGAAGGAACGGCAGGGGGAGGATGGAGCACAGAGTGGCAGGGGGAGGAGGACGGAGGATGAAGCGGCGGGGTGGGGGAGGATGGAGCAGCACAGGCAGGGGGAGGACAGAGGATGGAGTGGCAGAGGGGAGGAGGACAAAGGAAGGAGGAGGAAGCGTTGCGGTGGGGGAGGATGGAGCGGCACAGGCAGGGGGAGGATGGAGCGGCAGGGGGAGGATGAAGCACAGAGCGGCGGGGGGGGGGTGGAGGACAGGATGAAGCGGCGGGGTGGGAGAGAACGGAGCAGCATAGGCAGGGGGAGGACGGAGGATAGAGTGGCGGAGGTGAGGAAGGCAAAGGAAGGAGGAGGAAGCGGTGGGGTGGGGGAGGATGGAGTGGCACAGGCAGGGGGAGGACGAAGCGGCATGGGGAGGACTAAGCACAGAGTGGCGGGAGGGAGGAGGGTGTAGGATGAAGCAGCGAGGTGGGGGAGGACGAAGCAGCACGGGCAGGGGGAGGACGGGGGATGGAGTGGCGGAGGTGAAGAGGACAAAGGAAGGAGGAGGAAGCGGTGGGGGAGGATGGAGCGGCACAGGCAGGGGGAGGACGGAACGACAGGGGGAGGACAGAGCGGCAGGGGGAGGACAGAGCGGCAGGGGGAGAACAGAGCGGCAGGAGGAGGACAGAGGACGAAGCGGTGGGGTGGAGGAGGATGGAGCAGCCCAGGCAGGGGGAGGATGGAGTGGTGGAGAGGAGGCGGACAAAGAAAGGAGGAGGAAGCGATGGAGGAGGATGGAATGGTACAGGCAGGGGGAGGACGGAGCACAGAGCGGTGGGAGGAGGATGATGGAGGACAAAGCGGCGGGGTGAGGGAGGATGGAGCACTGTAAGGCAGCTTAGTGGTTAGCATGTGCGCGGTGGCTCAGTGGTTAGCAGTGCGCGGTGGCTCAGTGGTTAGCACTGCGCGGTGGCTCAGTAGTTAGCACTGCGCGGTGGCTCAGTGGTTAGCACTGGGCGGTGGCTCAGTGGTTAGCACTGGGCGGTGGCTCAGTGGTTAGCACTGCGCGGTGGCTCAGTGGTTAGCAGCGAGTGCGGTGGGCAGAGTGGTCAGCGCAGCGGCGCTGTGTGGGCAGGGTGGTCAGTGCAGCGGCGCTGTGTGGGCAGGGTGGTCAGCGCAGCGGCGCTGTATGGGCAGGGTGGTCAGCACAGCGGTGCTGTGTGGGCAGGGTGGTCAGAGCAGCAGCGCGGTGGGCAGGGTGGTCAGTGCGGCGGGGCTGTGTGGGCAGGGTGGTGAGCGCAGCGGCGCTGTGTGGGCAGAGTGGTCAGCGCAGGGCAGAGTGGTCAGCGGTGGGCAGAGTGGTCAGCGGTGGGGCGGACGGACACACACTCCGATATACTTACCACCGTCCCTGCTTCTTCCCTGGTGCCTGCGTCTTCCTGAGTCCCGACATGTCGCTGCACCCAGGACTGGATCCAATATGGCGTCCGGGAACTCTCGCGAGACTTCCCGGACGCCATCTTGGAGAAAGTATGTCGCCACCCCTGGAGCCATGGATCCAATATGGCGTCCGGGAAGTCTCGCGAGACTTCCCGGACGCCGTATTGGATCCAGTTCTCCAGGGGCGGCGACATGTCGGCGGTGGAGAAGACGGAGGAGAGGTGGTAAGTATAGGCGACTGTGTGCGTGTGTTGTGTGTGTGGTGTGTGTATGTGTTAGGGGCTGCCACAAGCGTAGCGGGCTCTATGAGTCCCAGCTCCCGCTTACGGCCGCCATCTTGGCTCACCCTGAGCGGGTGTAGCTCTGCCGGACGTTGGGACAAAGTGACGGATGTGAGGTCACAAATACTTCCGGCTTTTATATACAAGATTGCACACCCACAGACCTCCATATAGAATAATGCACCCCCACATTTCTCCATATAGAATAATGCACCCACACAGTTCTCTATCTAGAATGCACACCCAAAGTCCTCCATTTAGTATAATGCACGCCACAGTCCTCCGTATAGTATATTGCACACTTAAAGCATGACATATAGTACAATACACCCCCACATTCCTCCATATAGTATAATGCTCCGCTCCGTACACCTCGTACACACACGGCTCTGCTTGGTACACCTCGTACACACTTGGCTCCACTCCATACACCTCGTACACATTCGGCTCCGCTCCGTACACTTCGTACACACGCGCCTCTGCTCCATACACCTCGTACACACTCGGCTCCACTCCATACACCTCGTACACATTCGGCTCCGCTCCATACACCTCGTACACATTCGGCTCCGCTCCATACACCTCGTACACACACGGCTCTGCTTGGTACACCTCGTCCAAACTCGGCTCCACTCTGGAAACACACGGCTCCGCACACCTCGTACACGTGGCTCAGCTCCGTACACCTCATACACACTCAGCTCCGCTCCGTACACACTCGGCTCCGCTCTGTACACCTCGTGCACACTTGGCTCCGCTCCGTACACCTCGTACACACTCGGCTCCGCTCCGTACACCTCGTACACACTCGGCTCTGCTCCGTACACCTCGTACACACTCGGCTCTGCTCCGTACACCTCGTACACACTCGGCTCTGCTCCGTACACCTCGTACACACTCGGCTCTGCTCCGTACACCTCGTACACACTCGGCTCTGCTCCGTACACCTCGTACACACTCGGCTCTGCTCCGTACACCTCGTACACACTCGGCTCTGCTCCGTACACCTCGTACACACTCGGCTCTGCTCCGTACACCTCGTACACACTCGGCTCTGCTCCGTACACCTCGTACACACTCGGCTCCGCTCCGTACACCTCGTACACACTCGGCTCCACTCTGGAAACACACGGCTCCGCACATAACATACACGTGGCTCAGCTCCGTACACACGTTACTCTGCTCAGTACACCTCATACACACTCAGCTCCACTCTGTACACACGCGGCTCCGCTCTGTACACCTCGTACACATGCGGCTCCACTCCGTACACCTCCTACACACACGGCACTGCTCCATACACCTCGTACACACTCGGCTCCACTCCGTACACCTCCTACACACACGGCACTGCTCCATACACCTCGTACACACGAGGCATTGCTCCGTACACCTCGTGCACATGCGGCATTGCTCGTACACACTCGGCTCTGCTCCATACACCTAGTACACACTGGGCTCCGCTCTGTACACCTCGTACACACGTCTCCGCTCCGTACACCTCCATACACACGCGGCTCCGCTCCGTACACCACGTACACACGCGGCTCCGCTCCGTACACCACGTACACACGCGGCTCCGCTCCGTACACCTCGTACACACTCGGCTCTGCTCCGTACACCTCGTACACACTCGGCTCTGCTCCGTACACCTCGTACACACTCGGCTCTGCTCCGTACACCTCGTACACACTCGGCTCGCTCCGTACACCTCGTACACACTCGGCTCTGCTCCGTACACCTCGTACACACTCGGCTCTGCTCCGTACACCTCGTACACACTCGGCTCTGCTCCGTACACCTCGTACACACTCGGCTCTGCTCCGTACACCTCGTACACACTCGGCTCTGCTCCGTACACCTCGTACACACTCGCTCTGCTCCGTACACCTCGTACACACTCGGCTCTGCTCCGTACACCTCGTACACACTCGGCTCTGCTCCGTACACCTCGTACACACTCGGCTCTGCTCCGTACACCTCGTACACACTCGGCTCTGCTCCGTACACCTCGTACACACTCGGCTCTGCTCCGTACACCTCGTACACACTCGGCTCTGCTCCGTACACCTCGTACACACTCGGCTCTGCTCCGTACACCTCGTACACACTCGGCTCTGCTCCGTACACCTCGTACACACTCGGCTCTGCTCCGTACACCTCGTACACACTCGGCTCTGCTCCGTACACCTCGTACACACTCGGCTCTGCTCTGTACACCTCGTACACACTCGGCTCTGCTCCGTACACCTCGTACACACTCGGCTCTGCTCCGTACACCTCGTACACACTCGGCTCCGCTCCGTACACCTCGTACACACTCGGCTCCACTCTGGAAATACACGGCTCCGCACATAACATACACGTGGCTCAGCTCCGTACACACGTTACTCTGCTCAGTACACCTCATACACACTCGGCTCCGCTCCGTACACCTCGTACACACTCGGCTCTGCTCTGTACACCTCGTACACACTCGGCTCCACTCCGTACACCTCGTACACACTCGGCTCCACTCTGGAAACACACGGCTCCGCACATAACATACACGTGGCTCAGCTCCGTACACACGTTACTCTGCTCAGTACACCTCATACACACTCGGCTCCGCTCCGTACACCTCGTACACACTCGGCTCTGCTCTGTACACCTCGTACACACTCGGCTCCGCTCCGTACACCTCGTACACACTCGGCTCTGCTCTGTACACCTCGTACACACTCGCCTCCGCTCCGTACACCTCGTACACACTCGGCTCCACTCCATACACCTCGTACACACTCGGCTCCACTCCATACACCTCGTACACACTCGGCTCCACTCCGTACACCTCGTACACACTCGGCTCAGCTCCATACACCTCGTACACACTCGGCTCCGCTCCGTACACCTCGTACACACTCGGCTCCACTCCATACACCTCGTACACACTCGGCTCCACTCCATACACCTCGTACACACTCGGCTCCACTCCGTACACCTCGTACACACTCGGCTCAGCTCCATACACCTCGTACACACTCGGCTCAGCTCCGTGCACCTCGTACACACTCGGCTCAGCTCCGTACACCTCATACACACTCGGATCAGCTCCGTACACCTCGTACACACTGGGCTCAGCTCCGTACACCTAGTACACACTGGGCTCAGCTCCGTACACCTAGTACACACTGGGCTCCGCTCTGTACACCTCATACACACGGCTCTGCTCCGTACACCACGTACACACGCGGCTCTGTTCCGTACACACGCGGCTCCGCTCCGTACACCATGTACACCTCATACACACTCGGCTCCGCTCCGTACACCTCGTGCACACGCGACTCCGCTTCATACACCTCATACACACTCGGCTCCGCTCCGAACACCTCATACACACTCAGCTCCATACACCTTGTACACACTCGGCTCCACTCCTTACACCTCATACACACGCAGCTCTGCTACATTCACACTATACATCCCTCTTGATCCCACACAAACTCACCTCATCCATTTCTTCAACTCTTCACTTCCTGCTTGGTGGAAGCTGCCCTGCATACACGGACGATCTGATCATGTGATCCCTGACTCCTCCCCCTTCATTGACATCATCACAGGTCCTGTAAGCACAGGCCTGTGCAGCTCCACAGGTGGGCTCACACTGCAGGGTGGGGGAGGATAACGCGGCGGCAGCGGCCAGGACTATAGTAGAGAGAGTGGCATCAGCAGGGAGCCCGCGCTACCATCGGGCGCCCCTGCGGATGCCGTCCTCTGTCTACTAGCAGCCGCACAGATCTAGCAAAGCCCCAGGGAGCGGGAGCAGGGCAGCAAATAACAATGACAGCTGTCTCCCTGCGGCGCCCCCTGGAGCGTGGCGCCCTGTGCGTCCGCACGACTCGCACATGCCAAAGGCCGGCCCTGCAGATGGGGATCGCTGGACCATTTTTGGAAGTATTTAGAGAAACTAGCAAGAAAAGGTCCAAAAAAGCGATACAACCTCCAAAATTAGTGAAAATATTTAACAAATTTTATTACATATCAAAATTTCACACAGACATAGAATGATCACACAAAAAAGTAAAAACAATTAAAATAGCCAAATAGAGCTATAACATTTCATATGACAGTAATATATCATTGAAAACCTCATTGCCAATTGCCCAAGAAACCGGTTTCAGTAGTATTTATGTAAAGTACAAACATTTTACCTATGGGGTCCAAAATACCATTCAAAAAGATTCTACCATGTGGATCCCCATCAGCAATCAATAAGATCAGTGTATAACCTGGATTCCCCTTATTTTTAGCATGAATTAAACATCAGGGAACTCCCCCTGAATTTGTTAATATCCACATTAAATAGTCAAAGATGAATAAACGCTCCCCAATAGGCATAAACACATTAGATGCAGAAAAAGAGAGAAGATTCTGCAGCATAACCACAAGTTATCACATCAGGTTATTGTTAGCCCAGATTGGGTGAGAATGAGGGGGTTCCTTTGAAACAGAATGGAAAAGCAAGGAGAACAACAGGCAGATTGAACAATCACCAGTTACCAGTTTAAGGATGCATAGAGGCACGAGGTATGGCGCTCCCCACGCGTATCGCTGCCTGCGCCTGGCAGCTTCGTCAGGGGAAGGTGACCATCTCCTGTTCCGTCCACAGTTTTTATAACAATGTACCAGTCTCCAATTAGTGATCCCCCTCTCTCAGCTGGATGCAGGAGGAAGCCGGGTGGCCAGTCCGCCCCTCCTATATCCAGAATGCGCGGGCGCGTTAGCGCTACTGCGCATGTCAGGCTCCCAGAACATGGCCGCCCGCGCACCGGGGACATACGCATCTGCGCATGCTCCGGAGCCGAAGCGCGCATGCTCACGGAGATAATCACAAAAGTTACAAGCGAATTGGTATAGCTTGTCTTAGGAGGGCAAGGGACTGCCCAAATAGATCCCGGCAGCTATCAGGGACATATTCAAATCAAAATTAGTATTTTATATATATACAGGGAGGGAGAAAGAGGAGAATGCACAATCTAGTACAATATAATTGAGCTGGAGTTCCACACCAACTAAACAAGTAGTAAAGTAAAGGAACTGGAATATAATGACAAATACAACAATAACAAAGAGCTTTGGAGATGAAATATACAGGAGCATGCCCAAAAAGTAAATTTGATTTTAATTCTAATTTCAACAAGGTTGTACAATTAGAAAATGGCTTGGAACAAGGCGAAATGGAGCAGTACAAAGAAATTTTTGGTTAATGAGTAGCAATCCTCAAACCAGCCCCCTCTCTCTCCAATACCTCTCCCTTGGGGTTTTTAGGTTGTTTTGATTTTAGAAAGGGAAAAACCGATTCCCCGGAAGTGAAAGCCCAATCTCCAAACCTATGGGAATCCCAAGGCCTGTTGACAGAGCATCACCTACGGGGAGATTCTTTGGTCCAAAAAGAACGTCCGCCCACTCAAATGATATTCCCAGTCAAACTAAATGCCAGTTAACCAAACTGAATCCGTATTTTACGGTAATCAGACTGGTTCACTAGAAAGGTTTTTTTATATATATATATATATATATATATATATATATATATATATATATATATATATATATATATATATATATATATATATATATATATATAATCAATATTTTTAATATTATTGATATTAGGGAAAGAGCAAAAACAAGAAACAACCGTCCTATTTAACAACTTCTATACAAAATTACGGAGGATAATTTGTAGAACCCAGTGTACAGAAGTTCCTCATTGATTCCATGAGGAGTCAGAGTGTTAAGTCTATAGATCCATGCTGACTCCCGCCGCAGTAGTTCCTTGGTTTTATTTCCTCCTCTGATGTTAGTCTGGACCTTCTCCAGGCCCATGATCTTTGTTTCTTGTATTGCACCTATGCTTTTCCACAAAATGTAAGGCAACTGATGAAATACGTTTTTCCTTGTTCTCAATGTCCCTTTTTGCTGTTCCAATATTAGATAGATGTTGTTGGGATTGGCTATTTTAATTGTTTTTACTTTTTTGTGTGATCATTCTATGTCTGTGTGAAATTTTGATATGTAATAAAATTTGTTAAATATTTTCACTAATTTTGGAGGTTGTATCGCTTTTTTGGACCTTTTCTTGCTAGTTTCTCTATAAACAAAAAACAGGACAAAGTGCCACTTGACCCGCGCTGCTGTCAAAGACCACCAGAAGTCGGGATATCTGGGATAAGGTGTTGCTTTCATTCCGACGCTTTTCGGAGCTACTACTGGGCTCCCTCCTTCAGGTTTGTACCTGAGGAAGGAGCCTGGTAGTAGCTCTGAAACACGTCGGAATGAAAGCAACACCTTATCCCAGATATCCCGACTTCTGGTGGTCTTTGACAGCAGCGCGGGTCAAGCGGCACTTTGTCCTGTTTTTTGTTTATCAGGGCAGCTTTTAAGTCCCAGTCCGACCCTCACTGCGGATACACCTTATCTCACACACTGCCAGACCTCAACACCAGAGAGGAGATCATGCCCTCTTTGTGACCGTAGGTGTAGTTTATTGCAGGTAGCCATTTGTATAGGGCTATATAGAGCAGAGATGGCAGCCAGGCTTATTGTGGGTACTGTTACCGGCTTAGTTTAGGCTTAAGTTACTCTTAGAGCCGGTGCCCACGATCATGAGACGTTGTGTCCTGGACGCAGCGTCATACCTGTTGCGGAGACACTAGTGTTTTGCAGGAACTATGCAGGGTTTTGGACCAGGCGAAAATACACTGCTTCCAAAATGCTGCTAATACTGATTGTGGGAACAGACCCTAAAGGTGGGGTCACACGTGGCGATGTCGCCCGCGACATCGCCGAAAAGTGACGTAACAGCGATGTCGCGGGCGATATTGCAAGTGCGTCGCGCTGTATGACAGCGTGACGCAACTGCAAATTATCGCTGGTCGCAGGTTGACAGGTTTATGAACATGTTCATAAACCTGTCAACCTGTAACCAGCGATTAGGCTGGATCGCGCCGTCTGACACTGTTGGCGGCGCGATCCAGCCTATATCGCAGCGTTCCTGAGTCATCGCTCGCTGGGATGGGCCCAGCCCAGCGAGCGATGGCTCCGCCCACATCGGCGCCGCGTCACCGGCAACGTCGTGCCGTGTGACAGCTGGCCTGCGATGTCGGAAGCGAGCGGGCACCCGCGCATCGCTTCCGACATCGCTGGCCAGATCGTGCTGTGTGACAGCACCTTAAGAGTATGTTCCCATGATCCGGAGATACTGCGTCCTGTGGAGAAGCCATTGATCTCCACTGGTGAAGGCAGATGCCCGTCCCGACAGTCATTGTTCAGGGCACAGCAGCCTTTCCCTGCATTCACCTGGCGAGATCGCCTGACTCAGTAGCGCCAAATTGACATGTGGTGGAAAGCTGCCCCACATGTCAGTTAATTCTGTGGAGGAAAGAAGCACAGTGCAAATGGGGTTAATCAATCCCATCCACTGTGCTTGTACTGAACAATTTAGCATTATGGATGCAGCGAACACACACTGATTGTGGGAACATAGTCATATAGTACCTTTACATGCAGCCACAGGAAGGTAGACACCGCCAGGCATCGGACACAATTGTGCCTGTTGCCATGAAAACACCACGAAGTGGCGGCGTGTAATTCAGGTATCTGCAAGACACAAGAAGGAAATTCCTGAATTACACGCAGCCACTTCGTGGTGTTTTCATGGCAACAGGCACAATTGTGTCCGATGCCTGGCGGTGTCTACCTTCCTGTGGCTGCGTGTAAAGGTACCATAAGAGTACTTGCTCACAATTGGGATTAGTAGTGTTGCAGCGTATTTTTGCTATGTCCAAACTACTGTGTAAAACATTTAGAGAGAGGGGGAGCGCACTAAAGCGGTAAATGAGGGACACCAGTGTGTTATTAACAAAGTTAATCCACTCACCTGGTAAGGTTGTGAGAGTCACAACCACCTGTAGAAGTTTTGGCCGCTGCAGATCCCGGGATGCAGATACATACAGTATAGGAGAAAAAGAGCCGGGGTTTGTCCGCGCTAGACCACAGGGAAAATCGAGGATGCAAGCAAACCTTTATTCACACTCAAGCCAACGCGTTTCGTGGCCACCTGGCCACTTCATCAGGGCAGCAATGTTACAGTCAGTTCACAAGAAGCCATTATATACATTACAACCAATGACATCATGGTGATGTCAGTTCCTGTGGGATCGCCCACAGTGGATAAAATCCTAGAAATTAAGACCCTGATGAGAAATTATTATAAAAACTGTGGATAAAAAGACATTTCTATGATATAAAATGCTAAAATCAATGATTAACATGTATTAAAACGTATAAATCAAAGTGCAATTCAGCAAAAGGGATAGCAGCATAGAACCCATGTTTCAACGGCTAAAAAATGGATAAAGCAATCTGATTTCCCATTCTAGCTGCTTATAGCTTCTGAGGTCATCATCTAAAGTTACTTAAAAGTATCTAGGTTAGATCATTTCGATAAAAGAACATTAGAGCTGGTGCGGGGGTTTGAACTCACATTAGAGAGCCCACACTCCAACATCCACTGGTGTCACCGCTAGCCCACGGCTCCACCAGGGATTCATATGGTTTATCAACACCAAAAAGGTGATGTCTACAATAGACCACTCATATGATGAGAAAACAATAATTATCGGTTAAAACTATTTATATAACTAAACCAAAGAATTAAAAATAAAAGGGAAAAGGGATAATTCTAATACACTAACCATAACCCAAAAACAGAATATATAATTTAACAGATGGATTCATTAGTACTCTCCCAATCTAAGGCCCCTTTCACATCAGCGTTTTTTTCAAATCGCGGCAGATGCGGTGGCTTGAGTGTAAGTAAAGGTTTGCTTGCATCCTCGGTTTTCCCTGTCTAGCGCGGACAAACCCCGGCTCTTTTTCTCCTATAAAAACTACTGTGTGGCACCCTGCGATATGGATAGCCACAGGACCGCCTAGTGCACAGAGGGATTTCCACATCAGGTACCCTACACATGCAACACCTTCCACCCCAGTCTTGAAGGGGGAGCTCTACTTGTCGCCTTGAGGCAAGGTCCCCTATAAATTCAGAGCCGGGGAGGAGTTAGGTAGTTCAGTATGGAGCAGTACTGTGAAGACATCCTGGTGAATGGTGCCGCACTAGGCCCTTACCAGAGGGAAGCCTAGCCAGTGCAGGGGTCCAAAAGAGAGGGTCAGATGCAAGGTGAGGAACAGAGTGGGGCCGGGGAACCATACCTGTTCACCCCAGGAAGCAACCTGGATACCGGATTCGAGTCTACTAGGGATTACTTAGCCCAGCAGAAAACACTGGTCAACCAAGGAGACTTCAGTCTTCTGGGATACTTGTAGCACAGCAACCACGAGAGTAAGGAACAGCAGGAGAGATAGCGGCACCCAACAGAAGGTTCTCACCGCCTGCAATACAAGTGAGAGACACGGGAGGTCAGGCCAGGTTCCAGACAGGCCAGGATTTAAGCACACACACAAGGACAAGGAAGCCTCACAAGTCACCGGGTGTGGAGATCCTGAAGTGCTTCCCGACCACCTGGAGTGTACCCTGGACATTACCTTGCAACAACATCAGTAAAAAGGTTCGGAAACAACTTCCAGTGTGTGCGTGTCAGTTCTTACGGCCCGTGATCCTGCCCAACATATAGACTGTGTCAGCAGCCAGCCTGCAGAGCCACCTCCCTGTGCAAAATCCCTATTCTACATCACTGCCTCAGAGACCCCGCTCCACCTACGGGGAGCGTTTTCATCTAGCTGCAGCATCACTGTCCCTGGAGGTCTGAGAGCAGCGCCGGTATCATTACCGGGTACCGTAGATGGTGTCACAAGACTTTCTTTTATTTTCCCCTTTTTGCCATTTTTCAGCGACTACCAGGGCCACGGACTCTGGCAAGCCACCCGTGACATCTTCCACTGCAACCTCCCGGGACCGGGTACCCCACGGCCCTGGGGTGGGTCAGCTTCACTGTACAGTACAAGCACAGTGGATGCGATTAATTAACCCCATATCTACTGTGCTTCTATTTTACACAGTGCAAACTGACCTGCGGCATGGCTTCCAGAGCCACGTATGTCAATTTATTCCTGTGGAGACGCTGGTTCTCTAAGTTGGAGAATGTAGTGTCTGTGTCATGATGAAGGTTCTTGGCGCTGCATCTTCTTGCTATGTTCTCCTGTTAAGAACACTAGCTTCTCTGCAAGCATAAATTGACATGCTGTCGCTTAGGAAGCCGCAGATGCATGTCAGTTTACACTGCGTAAAATAGTAGCACAGAAGGTACTGGATTAATTAATCCCATCCACTGCGCTTGTACTGTACAATGCAGCATTTTCGATGCAGTAAAAATACACAGTGGCCAGAACACTGCTGATCCTGATCACGGGCACAGGCCCTAGAGGTTTTGTTTTTTTATTTTTTTAATAAAAAATATGTGCTATTGTTACCATCAAAGGTATATTAATATTTTCCTGGAGTTGAGGGGCATCATTTTAATGCAAGGGGTGTTGTGTGTATGAATCACATACATAGTAGTAGTTTATTCACATGAACCCATTGTTGTAAAATGGTGCATAATCACATACACCCTTTGTAATAAAATGATACCCCACTCCAATCCTGAAATGGGTTATCCACCATTTGTACAACCCCTTCTCATTCCCTTTGTTTGACCTAGAAAAATAAATAAGCCTATACTCACCACCGGTACGGCCATGATTCCAGCAATGTCAGAAGTTGCGATCCCAGGGCCCAAATGACTTTGTAATGGCACACAGGCCCTGCGACCAATCAGTGATGGTTTCCTTCACCCTTCCGTCAGATACTTGAGCAGGAAGTTAGCACAGCGCTCACATCCTTGTCACATGTCCGAGGGCAGGAAGAAGGGCTCATGTACATGTGCGATGGGAATGCAACTTCTTAAATCACTTGAACTGCGGCCACCTCGGAGGGGAGTATGGGCTTATTTATTTTTACAGGGCCAAACTAGGGGTTTAAAGGGATCCTGTCACCCCCAAAATACCTCAAAAGCTATTAAAAGCTGTCCCTAGAGCATAGTAACACTTACCCTACACTCCTTTTAGCTCCTAAATGCAGCAAGTGAAATTGAAGATAAATGTTATTACAGTACCTCATTAGGAATGATAATGAGTGACTATGGTATTCATAGTCACCCTGGCAGGCTGTCCCTCTTCATGATATCACGCCTCAATAGGCGTGATCTTCAAATCACATTAAAATGCGCGCCTCCCCGCTCTGTGCTGTCTCGGCCGGCCTGTAGTGGGGCTGGGTGACGCGAATCGCGTCATTTCCGGCGCCGGGTGACGGTAGGTACACCCGCGCCGCTGTTAGCTTCAAAACGCGCAATACCACATTGTATATTCCACACAGGGCACCATACAGGCTAAGACCGGCACTGATTGGGTTTATGTTCTGTTGTTCAGAGAACTTGAGGAGTTGCAGTATGCTAATGGTGCACATTCGGTGCATACCATTACAATTGCCCAGGGGTTGTAAGCGTCAACAACTTGGCATTAGTAACCGCATGTACCAAATGAGCACCTGTGTCATACAGCTACACCTCAAGATGCACATGACTCACTGTGGGCCGGGTGCTCAGGCCTCAGGCGCTGGCTGTTAGTCACGGTTCCGGTGCCCGAGGCTGTGGGCCCGGTGGTCAGTAAAAAGGGTGAAAACAAAATAATAAAAAGGAGGTAAAGTTGTTAATTCGTGACACCACCTGTAGGGGTCCGGTGGTGGCACTGGCGCTGCTAGGGCCTCCGGTTGATGGGCGGCAGCAAGATGGGACCGCTCCCTACAGGACGAGCGGAGTCCCCAGAGGTGAGAGCTGCAATAGAGGAATAGGGCAGCTCAGTTGTTTCTGGAAGGCAAGGTGATTAATGAAAGTCCCGAAATAAAGCTCAGACACGTTGCTCTTCTGTACGGGTGTTTACTTAGTTCTTCAATGGCAGACAGGTATAACGGTTCTCAATGCCACGTAACGGACCGGGTGGTCCCTGCGGTGAATAGTGTCCCTCTGAGGCTCCACAGGTGTCCTTCTCTATCCTGACTGACCCCCTCTCTTCGCTGCTTTAATATACCTTGCCAGGGTACTGAAGATCCTCTGTTGGGTCCCGAGCCTTGGCCCTGACTCTCGTTAGGTCCCTGATACTCAATGGTGGGTACCCCCTGGTATAGCTGCGGTGATCGTAAGTTGTGTGTTGCTCTCCTTTAAAGACTTCAACCACTCCAGGTTCTGTGGTGCAGGGTTAAAACATCTGAACCACCTCGGAGCCGGTACTCCGGGTTGTGGACTGGGCTCGGGTCTACTATCACCCGCTCTCTTGGCCCCTTTCTCTTCTGGGTCACCAGTGCTCGGTGCCCTCCCTGTTAGCTGTCTGCTGTCACGACTTGACTTCCCCTTATTCTTGTCTCTCCATTATTCTAACTCCTTGCTTCTCTTCCCCACTGCTATATACCTAACTCTCCTCCCACCAGGACCGGTTACCCATGAAGCGGGCATCTAATTGGTCCTCTGCCTCTAGGTGCTGCATGTGGTAGATGGAGCCTCAGGATTATCCTATTCACCACTGAGACGGAGAATACGGCACCTAGGCAATTGTGTTTGTATTTCCTCAGCTGTGGGGCAGCACCACTTCGAACTTGCATCTCCTCTCTAAGGTCCTTATTGAAGTGATCCCTCATGGAATGCCAACAGATGCATACTATATTGACTGAAAAAAAATAAATGTAAAAATACACCAACATTTACAGGTTCACTGCAGCTGCAAAGCACATACCAATACTTCCCTACGAACTTCCAGGGGGTTGTTTTGTGGACTTGTCCCAATCAGCCAGCATCGATTTGGCCACTTCTTCCCAGAGCCGTCGAGTCAGTGCAGAGTCGGAATTTTGACGATCACGGGGTCCCACAACGGTACTCGTTCTTGAACTCGTGTCTACTTGATTCCTCCTGCTCTTCCACACTTGAAGTGTCCTGTAAATAAAATACATTACTTTAGTACATTGGTCCTATTGACTGTCTATCAGGGTGGATTGATTTAAATCACGCCGATTTAAATCATGATTTAAATCACGATTTAAATCAAAAGGTTTTTTTTCTATTTAAATCGGATCGATTTAAATCATGATTTTAATCATGATTTAAATCACTGATTTAAATCAAAAGGTTTTTTTTTAATATAAATCACGATTAAAATGAGAAGTGAGAGCAGTGTGCATGTGCGCCCATAGTTACACGGACGAAACTAGGGGCAACGATCTAACGCCAGGGTGAGGGGGGGACCCCAAAGTAAGTAAAAATCTTTTTTGTTTTACTATATGGCAATAGGTAGGTGTTTAAAAGCAGCATGTCTTAATTGTATAAACTATTAATAGCCTCCACATTTTGTTCATACTGCCCCTTTAATTCCACACTTCTAGCTTGGTTTCAGTTTTGGTTTAGTTTCTTTTTCCCTGCATTCAGTTGACATGCCCAAACTTGTTGGATAGTCAGCAGTACTTGGCTCAGGCTGTAGTAACATCAGCAGTGCTTGGCTCAGGATGTAGTAACAATCAAACTTCATAAGTGATCTGACTGCATCGGCTTCATCCGCAGGAGTAGAGAGATTGTTTTCTTCATTTGGTTTTGTGCACACAACAGTCCGAAACCGCTTAGGAACTGCTAAAGCAGGACAACTGGTTTTCCTATTAAAAGTCCTAAATAAACAGTAGGCTTAAAGGACTGATGTATTCACTGAAGATGTTTGCTTACTTCAAACGTTAGAGATAGGCTATTGTTAAAAAGTACTTACTCTCTGTAGTTCAATTCTGAGTGTTTAATAGTGCAAATAAAAATTATTAGGTTTCATAATCAACTGTTTTAATATTTTTTATTTGTGTAAAACAATTAGATTTGCAAAAAGACAAAGTTTTGCTTGTGTACAACTTGATTAAAAAATCTGATTTAAATCAAATGATTTAAATCAAAAAAATCTGATTTAAATCAAAAAAATCTGATTTTTTTGATTTTTTTTAAAAAATCAAGATTTTTATCCACCCTGCTGTCTATACATATCAAGCAGTATAGCAAAGGTGATTACTTCAGCAGTGTCATGTCCACTCTGGGAAGGATTCAGGTCTTCACTGGAGGACAGCTTTGAAAAGCAGGCAGCAGTCAAGTGAAACACTAAGATACCCGAACAGATAATTTTAATATTTCATATTGTTTAAAAAAAACCTAAAAAAAGAAAAGGAAAAAAAATTGAAATACGACAGATGCCCAAACTGACATTACAGTGAGCAGTCCAACACCACAGCAGTCAGGCAGCACAAGAGGCAGTCACGTGTCCCCAGAGGCAGTCCAGCAGCAGTTCTACAATGTGACGAAAAGGGAAAATGTTACAGAAAGCAACACATACATTGTCACAGTCTACAGCGTGTCACAGTCTTCACTGTGTCAATTCACAGAGTAAGGGCCCTTTCACATCAGCAGTAATTTCAAATCGCGGCAGATGCGGTGAAAAACCGCATCTGCCGCGATTACCACATAACCGCGACACTTGCGGCACACTTGCGGCAAGCCCCATGCAATGTCTATGGGGCTTGCGGTAAGAGTGCGGCAGATGCGGCAAGTGCTTGCAGCGTTTTTTTTCGCGGCCGCACCTGCTGCAAGTGCCGAAACCGCACTTGCCGCATCTGCCGCACCCTTACCGCAAGCCCCATAGACATTGCATGGGGCTTGCCGCAAGTGTGCCGCAAGTGTCGCGGTTATGCGGTAATCGCGGCAGATGCGTTTTTTTCACCGCATCTGCCGCGATTTGAAATTACCGCTGATGTGAAAGGGCCCTAACACAGACAACCAAAAGAAAATAAGGACACTCATACTTACATTAAAGGGAACCTGACCCCTCCAAATCACCCCCAACCCTATTAATACCTGTCTCTGCACCCTAACATATCAGTATTAGTGCTCCTTTTCTATAAAAAAAAAAAAGCGCTCTGTAACATTGGAATAATCAACAATATGCACTTACAAATCTGAGACTTCTTGTCCCTGAATAAGTCTCACAGAGCGTCCCCTGTGAGACTCTAAGCCCTCCCTAGGTGCTCATTTTCACGCCCCAAATGATCAAGCCTCTCTCTTTCTGTGCTGCTGTGATGTGGAGCTGAAGGCAGGACTAATGATTTGCATTCTGTGAGTGATAGAGAGGGGGGAGGGTAAAGCCTGCACAAGCAGAGCACACAGACCGAGAGAGGGTGGATCATTCAGGCTGCAAAACAACACGCCCTAGGGCTAAAGAATATAGCCCCTGCTAATTATAATCCCTAATGGTGTGTATTAAAATGTTTTTATGCACTTTCACGGGATGCTTTTAGGAGACAAAAGGAGTGCGAGATTAGTGATGGGATGGTGCAGGGACATGTTTTGGTAGCTTAGGAGGCGTTCTGGAGGTGACAGGATCCCTTTAAAGGCATCTGAAAGGTCCAACACATGAGAGGGCCAACAGCAGATGATAGCCACAGTTGTGGTTGGTCTACAAGGAACAGAAGAAATGGCCAAAATGTGTCACACAATGTGACGTAAGGAGATTGAAAGAGTACAGACTTCATAATGAGACTGAGATTACAGGCTGCCGAATGAGACCGACAGTCGCACACATGGTACAAGCTGCCAAGACAGACAGACATTTTCAAAGTTTCCATACTTATATCCAGCATCCAAAGACAGCTCCTCAGTCCTGGACTTGCAGTCTCCACACACCTTTATGGAGCTAGGATTTGGGAGGGGCTGAAATCACTTCCTGAACATGCACAGTCAGATATCCTGATCCGCATCTAAGGCATCCATGTGTACTCATGCGTTCCCATAGAAAATCATGCGTCGTTTTGACGCACTCATTCACCTCCAAACGACGCACTGGGATGCATCCGCATACAAACTGATGCACTGCATGTCCCTGTGTACATAATGTTAAGTATAGGTGTGGCACCCCAGAGTCCAATTGCCGTAATGACATTGACCCCCTGGAGGGGTACAGTTGTGCCTGGAGGCAAGGAGAGGTATCCACACCAGGTAACCCACCACACACAGCACCTTTCCTGACTCCAAACCAGAAGGGGGAGCTCTAACCTGGGTTCAGGGAAGCTCCATGATAAATTCTGGCCTTTGGCAGGGTTAGGCAGTTCAGTTCCTAGAAAGACTGTGAAGAGGTCCCGTGGACTGGAGCAGAGTAAGGCTCGTCCCAGGACAGAGAATAGCAAGTTACAATTACGGTCATCTGCCGCGACACTACTATATATGATAAATGAAATAATGAGTGGCACTGGAAACATGAGGATCAAGTGAATATATGAATTGCAGTAACTGCTCTAAGGTAAAAATGGAGATCTTAGTTCCCGTTAATGGCCACTAGCGGTTAAGCTTGGCATCCACTTACAAGGAGCTCTCCACTGCCAAGTCCTAACACTATGCCCTAGTGAATTGTGAATAGGTTTATATGCCAAAGATTTAATTGGGAATGATATATATACAGTTAGGGCCAGAAATATTTGGACAGTGACACAAGTTTTGTTATTTCAGCTGTTTACAAAAACATGTTCAGAAATGCAATTATATATATAATATGGGCTGCAAGTGCACACTCCCAGCTGCAATATGAGAGTTTCCACATCCAAATCGGAGAAAGGGTTTAGGAATTATAGCTCTGTAATGCATAGCCTCCTCTTTTTCAAGGGACCAAAAGTAATTGGACAATGGACTCTAAGGGCTGCAATTAACTCTGAAGGCGTCTCCCTCGTTAACCTGTAATCAATGAAGTAGTTAAAAGGTCAGGGGTGGATTCCAGGTGTGTGGTTTTGCATTTGGAAGCTGTTGCTGTGACCAGACAACATGCAGTCAAAGGAGCTCTCAATTGAGGTGAAGCAGAACATCCTGAGGCTGAAAAAAAAGAGAAAATCCATCAGAGAGATAGCAGACATGCTTGGAGTAGCAAAATCAACAGTTGGGTACATTCTGAGAAAAAAGGAATTGACTGGTGAGCTTAGGAACTGTAAAAGGCCTGGGCGTCTACTGATGACAACAGTGGTGGATGATCGCCGCATACTTTATTTGGTGAAGAAGAACCCGTTCCCAACATCAACTGAAGTCCAGAACACTCTCAGTGAAGTAGGTGTATCTGTCTCTAAGTCAACAGTAAGAGAAGACTCAATGACAGTAAATACAAAGGGTTCACATCTAGATGCAAACCATTCATCAATTCCAAAAATAGACAGGCCAGAGTTAAATTTGCTGAAAAACACCTCAAGAAGCCAGCTCAGTTCTGGAAAAGTATTCTATGGACAGATGAGACAAAGATCAACCTGTACCAGAATGATGGGAAGAAAAAAGTTTGGAGAAGAAAGGGAACGGCACATGATCCAAGGCACACCACATCCTCTGTAAAACATGGTGGAGGCAACGTGATGGCATGGGCATGCATGGCTTTCAATGGCACTGGGTCACTTGTGTTTATTGATGACATAACAGCAGACAAGAGTAGCCGGATGAATTCTGAAGTGTACCGTGATATACTTTCAGCCCAGATTCAGCCAAATGCTGCAAAGTTGATTGGACGGCGCTTCATAGTACAGATGGACAATGACCCCAAGCATACAGCCAAAGCTACCCAGGAGTTCATGAGTGCAAAAAAGTGGAACATTCTGCAATGGCCAAGTCAATCACCAGATCTTAACCCAATTGAGCATGCATTTCACTTGCTCAAATCCAGACTTAGGATGGAAAGACCCACAAACAAGCAAGACCTGAAGGCTGCGGCTGTAAAGGCCAGGCAAAGCATTAAGAAGGAGGAAACCCAGCGTTTGGTGATGTCCATGGGTTCCAGACTTAAGGCAGTGATTGCCTCCAAAGGATTCGCAACAAAATATTGAAAATAAAAATATTTTGTTTGGGTTATGTTTATTTGTCCAATTACTTTTGACCTTCTAATATGTGGAGTGTTTGTAAAGAAATGTGTACAATTCCTACATTTTCTATCAGATATTTTTGTTCAACCCTTCAAATTAAACGTTACAATCTGCACTTGAATTCTGTTGTAGAGGTTTCATTTCAAATCCAATGTGGTGGCATGCAGAGCCCAACTCGCGAAAATTGTGTCACTGTCCAAATATTTCTGGCCCTAACTGTATATTGCTTATTTTTGACTGAGCTCTCACTATATTATTTTCCCTTCCCCCCTTTCCCTAGTTTGGTGTCCACACATGGACAACACTGTCAGAGCCCTACACACACCTTTTCATCATTCCCAATTAAATCTTTGGCATATAAACCTATTCACTAGGGCATAGTGTTAGGACTTGGCAGTGGAGAGCTCCTTGTAAGTGGATGCCAAGCTTAACCGCTAGTGGCCATTAACGGGAACTAAGATCTCCATTTTTACCTTAGAGCAGTTACTGCAATTCATATATTCACTTGATCCTCATGTTTCCAGTGCCACTCATTATTTCATTTATTTCATTTATCATATATAGTAGTGTCGCGGCAGATGACCGTAATTGTAAGTACATTATTTTCTGCCTGCACCTACGCTTAAAGTGGTGATGCCGTCATAACCTGATTCAGAGAATAGCAAGTGTGAGGGACCTGTAGGAGAGGGTCTGAGGAAGGCAGAGAAGACAGTCTGGGGAGTGGACCCAGTTGCTGAGCCCACCCCAATGCAGAGCGCCAGAAGCAGACACCGGAGTCCGAGGTTGTGAGGGTATTCCAGGCCCAGCAGCCAAACCCGGAGGACGGGAGGTTCCACGTCTTCCATCCACAACAAAGCCCAGGAGGCACAGCAGCACTAGAGAGCTCAAGGACAGTAGCCAGAGGAATGGTACCCGGGAAGGACTCGAGCTGCCTGCCATACGGGTGAGAGACTTTAAGCAGCAGGAGAGGGTGGCAGCTTAGCTACAGGCAGAGAGGACCCACTAAGAGTAGTGCAACAGGGAGGCCTCAGAAGTCACCAGGTGAGGAGATCCCCAACTTGCTTCCAGGCCACCCGGATTCCTAACATCTGTTGTGGACAGTACCTTGGACTAAACCTGCTACTACTGCCAGTAAAGGTAACAGAGACTACAACCTGTGTGTCTGTCGTTTCCTCCATGCCCTCAATCCTACACCCCCAATGGCCTACCACCGCCATAGACTTTCCAGGTTGCCCTGGGGATCTGCTCCACCTGTGGTGATCAACATCATCACAGCTGCACTCCCATCATCCCCAGAGGTCCCGCCACTAATAGCCGAATATGGTGGCGTCACGACAGCCATCCCTAACTCACTACCCCCAGTGCTTTTAACTTAACACCTGGGGCCACGGAGCCGGGCCCTCCACCCCTGTGATTCCCTCGGAAGCATCAAAAACCCGGTTAACAGTACCCCATTGCCCTGGGGTGCGTCATAGGGACGCAAGATGCATGAGGATACTAGGAAAGAAGGATGGATGCCTATGCAACGCACACAAACGCAATGTGAAACCAGCTTGATAACCATTTATCAGAAGAAATTATATAAATATTGTCATTTATATCAGATCTAAAGTCAGGAGATAAAACCCTGCACATTACAGGACAAGAAGATCTACGGAGATCAGACATTTTGATTATATTTCTGGATTCACAGGACAAGATAAGGTTTAGAAGCGATTTTAAACACAAATACTAGAATACAATAAGTTCTTAATACCCGTTGTGTTATTTTCATTTCATTTTCATATCAGTCATGAAAATAATAAATATAAGCAGGTCTATTCCTATAGAGCGGACAGTGCAGTAAACAGTGCAACCGTGCAGGAAAATGATCGTAATCACAGACAAACTCCGCACGATGTTGTTGCTCCATGATCACATGCACTTTACAGTTAAGGATTGTTATTCCTCTGTATAATCACTTGATCATATGATGCTGTCATTAGGTAATAAGCCCCCAGGCGATCAATGGCAGATAGGGCTCTACAGCCCCACCTAGTGGAGGAATATCAGGAGGATATAATCCATGGTGGATCTGCTATTCTTACATCGTCTTCTCCTGGATATTCCCCTGTGTCTCCTGTGCACAATGATCACCTGTCTGCTGCTCCTCCTTATTCTCGGTAAGTCCTGACATTATCTGGAGACATTTACACCCTGCACAGATGTAATATTCTGCAGGAGATGACAGGTGACAGATACATCATATGGTATGTAATACGTTGTTAATAAATAATACTTATAGTAGAACTCATCACACATGGATTTTCTGTTGTTTTCAAAAGTTTTTTGAACTATAAGACGCACCCAGATTTTAGAGGAGGAAAATAGGGAACAGAAATTAAGCAAAAAAATGTGTTTATAACGCACTGTTATGGGGGGGAGGTCTGCTGCTGACACTGTAACGGGGTAATGTCCCCATTCTGGGCCCCTTCCAGGTAATATATGATCCCCCATCCTGATATACAGCCGCCATCCTAATATATAGCTTCTA
>JARQOC010001578.1:0-38578 GCA_033576535.1 Allobates femoralis
CGGTTTCGCCCATCACTAAGTGTCAGGTGTTTTTATCTCAGCAGGTTCCTATTCGCCCATGCAAGAGGAGGTTTTTTTAACCCCAAAGAGAGGTAGTATCTATATTAATATATATTCATGTTTTTCCATGTTTCCTCAGTTCCATTTTTCTAATTCAAGTGTTCATGACTTAGCAAGACAGAGTGCAACTGTTTCTTTTTGTAATCATTAATAATTTTGGACTGTATTGCTTCTACTACTTTCAGACATCATATTACATTGTGGACTGCAGATTGAGTTATCAGAGGATCCTTCAGTAAGCTTGTATTGTCACAATGAACAAATTTTTAAGGCCCTGTCTTTCATAACAACCGCTCCAGCGATCCCGACAGCAATAACGACCTGCCGGGATCCCTGGAGTGTCGTTACCTGATCCTTGGGGAGCTGTGAAACAGGCAGATCTCCCCAGCGATCAGGGCCATGGGAGCCACCTCCCACATCGCTGAAGGCGATTTGGCAGCGTCCTCCCTGCTTAGATTGCAGCAAGTTGCAATTTGAAGGTTCGCTCACATTTGCATATAAATACAATGAGTGCAATCTGATGAAAAATGACATTGCACTCAAACCATTGTCAGCTCCAGGTTTTCATGGGCCCTGGGTAAAAGAGTTGCAGTGTGCCCCTTTAACATGTACCGCATTTCATGATAATACTATAGAGGCTGCAGGCTGTATAATATATATATATATATATATACACTAGCTGTACTACCCGGCTACACCCGGTTAATAAATAACTGCTGTTAGCTATAACAAAATAGAATTTGAATATGTCATATTAATGACCTGTAGGAAAATAGAAGCTGAGCTGTGATTGGTTGCTATAGGCAGCCTAATAAATCTCCAGCCAACAGTAAACCCTCCCCCCGGCCGGGCAGTATATGTTACCTCACACATACACATAATAGACAGCTCATGTGACTGACATCTGCCTTAATTCCCTATATGGCACATGTGTTGCACATTGGCTGTTTTTAATCAGATGTTTATGTTTGGAAAATAAAGATAGCTTACGTATGTGTGAGGTGATTTGTGCACATCTGTGTCTGTCTGTGTGGTGTGTGTGTCCCTGGGGTGTGTATGTGTGTGTCCCTGTGGAATGGGGTCTGTGTGGTGTGTGTCTCTGTTGTGTGTGTTTCTTTGTGGTGTGTGTGTGTGTCCCTGTGGGGTGAGTGCATGTGCCCCTATAGGGTGTGTATGTGTGTGTCCCTGTGGGGGGGGGGGGGGTCTGTGTGGTGTGTGTCTCTGTTGTGTGTGTCTCTTTGTGGTGTGTGTGTGTTCCTGTGGGGTGAGTGCATGTGTCCCTATAGGGTGTGTATGTGTGTGTGCCCCTGTGTGGGGGTCTGTGGTGTGTGTGTGTATCTGTGTTGTGTGTGTCTCTTTGTGGTGTGTGTGTGTGTGTCCCTGAGGGGTGAGTGCATGTGTCCCTATAGGGTGTGTATGTGTGTGTGTCCCTGTGGGGGGTGTCTGTGTGAGGTGTGTGTGTCTCTGTGTTGTGTGTGTCCCTGAGGGGTGAGTGCATGTGTCCCTATAGGGTGTGTAGGGTGTGTGTGTCCCTGTGGGGGGGTCTGTGTGGTGTGTGTGTGTCTCTTTGTGGTGTGTGTGTCCCTGTGGGGTGAGTGCATGTGTCCCTATAGGGTGGCTATGTGTGTGTGTCCCTGTGGGGGGGGGGTCTGTGTGGTGTGTGTCTGTGTTATGTGTGTCTCTTTGTGGTGTGTGTGTCCCTGTGGGGTGAGTGCATGTGTCGCTATAGAGTGTGTGTGCGTCCCCTTGGGGGTGTGGGGGTGTCTCTGTGTTGTGTGTATCTCTTTGTGGTGTGTGTTTGTTCGGGTGCGTGGTGAGTATCCAATGTTGGGGCTGCACCTTAGCGACTATACACTTGCTGTTACCCTTTGTGTGCGTGTGGTGTGGTATACATGTCCCATGTGTGTGGTGAATATCTCATGTTGGGGCCCCACCTTAGTGACAATATGCTGGTATATGCTGTTAGTCTTTGGCGCTATCATTAAGCCCCTCTCATTCACAACTGTCAACTGGTAACTGTCACTTTTTACCCATGATGTAGATAGGGGCAAAATTGTTTGGTGAATTGGAATGCGCGGGGTTAAAATGTCGCCTAACAACAAAGCCTATGACGCTCCCGGGGTCCAGACGTGTGACTGTGCAAAATTGTGTCTCTATAGCTGATAGCTGTCGATTTTCTTCCCACACGTTTCCTTTCCCTTTTTTCCCATTATGTAGATAGGGGCAAAATAGAATTTGAATATGTCATATTAATGACCTGTAGGAAAATAGAAGCTGAGCTGTGATTGGTTGCTATAGGCAGCCTAATAAATCTCCAGCCAACAGTAAACCCTCCCCCCGGCCGGGCAGTATATGTTACCTCACACATACACATAATAGACAGCTCATGTGACTGACATCTGCCTTAATTCCCTATATGGCACATGTGTTGCACATTGGCTGTTTTTAATCAGATGTTTATGTTTGGAAAATAAAGATAGCTTACGTATGTGTGAGGTGATTTGTGCACATCTGTGTCTGTCTGTGTGGTGTGTGTGTCCCTGGGGTGTGTATGTGTGTGTCCCTGTGGAATGGGGTCTGTGTGGTGTGTGTCTCTGTTGTGTGTGTTTCTTTGTGGTGTGTGTGTGTGTCCCTGTGGGGTGAGTGCATGTGCCCCTATAGGGTGTGTATGTGTGTGTCCCTGTGGGGGGGGGGGGGGGGGGTCTGTGTGGTGTGTGTCTCTGTTGTGTGTGTCTCTTTGTGGTGTGTGTGTGTTCCTGTGGGGTGAGTGCATGTGTCCCTATAGGGTGTGTATGTGTGTGTGCCCCTGTGTGGGGGTCTGTGGTGTGTGTGTGTATCTGTGTTGTGTGTGTCTCTTTGTGGTGTGTGTGTGTGTCCCTGAGGGGTGAGTGCATGTGTCCCTATAGGGTGTGTATGTGTGTGTGTCCCTGTGGGGGGTGTCTGTGTGAGGTGTGTGTGTCTCTGTGTTGTGTGTGTCCCTGAGGGGTGAGTGCATGTGTCCCTATAGGGTGTGTAGGGTGTGTGTGTCCCTGTGGGGGGGTCTGTGTGGTGTGTGTGTGTCTCTTTGTGGTGTGTGTGTCCCTGTGGGGTGAGTGCATGTGTCCCTATAGGGTGGCTATGTGTGTGTGTTCCCTGTGGGGGGGGGGTCTGTGTGGTGTGTGTCTGTGTTATGTGTGTCTCTTTGTGGTGTGTGTGTCCCTGTGGGGTGAGTGCATGTGTCGCTATAGAGTGTGTGTGCGTCCCCTTGGGGGTGTGGGGGTGTCTCTGTGTTGTGTGTATCTCTTTGTGGTGTGTGTTTGTTCGGGTGCGTGGTGAGTATCCAATGTTGGGGCTGCACCTTAGCGACTATACACTTGCTGTTACCCTTTGTGTGCGTGTGGTGTGTATACATGTCCCATGTGTGTGGTGAATATCTCATGTTGGGGCCCCACCTTAGTGACAATATGCTGGTATATGCTGTTAGTCTTTGGCGCTATCATTAAGCCCCTCTCATTCACAACTGTCAACTGGTAACTGTCACTTTTTACCCATGATGTAGATAGGGGCAAAATTGTTTGGTGAATTGGAATGCGCGGGGTTAAAATGTCGCCTAACAACAAAGCCTATGACGCTCCCGGGGTCCAGACGTGTGACTGTGCAAAATTGTGTCTCTATAGCTGATAGCTGTCGATTTTCTTCCCACACGTTTCCTTTCCCTTTTTTTCCCATTATGTAGATAGGGGCAAAATAGAATTTGAATATGTCATATTAATGACCTGTAGGAAAATAGAAGCTGAGCTGTGATTGGTTGCTATAGGCAGCCTAATAAATCTCCAGCCAACAGTAAACCCTCCCCCCGGCCGGGCAGTATATGTTACCTCACACATACACATAATAGACAGCTCATGTGACTGACATCTGCCTTAATTCCCTATATGGCACATGTGTTGCACATTGGCTGTTTTTAATCAGATGTTTATGTTTGGAAAATAAAGATAGCTTACCTATGAGGCGAGTTGTGTGAGGTGATTTGTGCACATCTGTGTCTGTCTGTGTGGTGTGTGTGTCCCTGGGGTGTGTATGTGTGTGTCCCTGTGGGGGGGGGTATGTGTGGTGTGTGTCTCTGTTGTGTGTGTCTCTTTGTGGTGTATGTGTGTGTCCCTGTGGGGTGAGTGCATGTGTCCCTATAGGGTGTGTATGTGTGTGTGTCCCTGTGGGGGGGTCTGTGTGGTGTGTGTGTGTATCTGTGTTGTGTGTGTCTCCCTTTGTGGTGTGTGTCCCTGTGGGGTGAGTGCATGTGTCCCTATAGGGTGTGCATGTGTGTGTGCCCTGTGGGGGGGTGTCTGTGTGGGGTGTGTGTGCCTCTGTGTTGTGTGTGTCTCTGTGTGGTGTGTGTCTCTTTGTGGTGTGTGTGTGTCCCTGAGGGATGAGTGCATGTGTCCCTATAGGGTGTGTATGTGTGTGTGTCCCTGTGGGGGGGTCTGTGTGGTGTGTGTGTGTCTCTTTGTGGTGTGTGTGTCCCTGTGGGGTGAGTGCCTGTGTCCCTATAGGGTGGCTATGTGTGTGTGTCCCTGTGGGGGGGGTCTGTGTGGTGTGTGTGTCTGTGTCATGTGTGTCTCATTGTGGTGTGTGTGTGTGTGTCCCTGTGGGGTGAGTGCATGTGTCGCTATAGAGTGTGTGTGTGTCCCCTTGGGGGGGTGTGTGTGTCTCTATGTTGTGTGTGTCTCTTTGTGGTGAGTGTGTTTGTTCGGGTGCGTGGTGAGTATCCAATGTTGGGGCTGCACCTTAGCGACTATACACTTGCTGTTACTCTTTGTGTGCGTGTGTTGTGAATACATGTCCCCGTGCGTGGTGAATATCTCATGTTGGGGCCCCACCTTAGTGACTATATGCTGGTATGTGCTGTTAGTCTTTGGCGCTATCATTAAGCCCCTCTCATTCACAACTGTCAACTGGTAACTGTCACTTTTTACCCATGATGTAGATAGGGGCAAAATTGTTTGGTGAATTGGAATGCGCGGGGTTAAAATGTCGCCTCACAACATAGCCTGTGACGCTCCCGGGGTCCAGACGTAGGACTGTGCAAAATTTTGTCTCTATAGCTGACATCTGTCGATTTTCCTCCAACTCTTTTCCATTCACTTTTTCCCCATTATGTAGATAGGGGCAAAATTTTTTGGTGAACTGGAACGCGCAGGGTTAAAATTTCACCTCACAACATAGACTATGACGCTCCGGGGGTGAAGACGTGCGACTGTGCAAAATTTTGTAGCTGTAGCTGGCAGCTGGCGATTTTCCTCCCACACGTTTCCTTTCCCTTTTTCCCCATTATGTAGATAGGGCCAAAATTGTTTGGTGAACTGGAACGCGCAGGGTTAAAATTTCGCCTCAGAACATAGCCTATGACGCTCCCGGGGTCGAGACGTGTGACTGTGCAAAATTTTGTGGCTATAGTTGCGACGGTGTAGATGCCAATCCCGGATATACTCACATACACACATACACACACACAAACACACATTCAGCTTTATATATTAGACTAGATGGCAGCCCGATTCTGAAGAATCGGGTAGTCTAGAATATATATATATAGTTTATTTAGTAATAGTTAGGGGAGTGCGGTGAAATTAATTGTGTGTGTACAGGTGGCTCAGGGGTCAGCAGTGAGTGCGGTGGCTCAGGGGTCAGCAGTGAGTGCGGTGGCTCAGGGGTCAGCAGTGAGGGCGGTGGCTCAGGGGTCAGCAGTGAGTGCGGTGGCTCAGGGGTCAGCAGTGAGTGCGGTGGCTCAGGGGTCAGCAGTGAGTGCGGTGGCTCAGGGGTCAGCAGTGAGGGCGGTGGCTCAGGGGTCAGCAGTGAGGGCGGTGGCTCAGGGGTCAGCAGTGAGTGCGGTGGCTCAGGGGTCAGCAGTGAGTGCGGTGGCTCAGGGGTCAGCAGTGAGTGCGGTGGCTCAGGGGTCAGCAGTGAGGGCGGTGGCTCAGGGGTCAGCAGTGAGGGCGGTGGCTCAGGGGTCAGCAGTGAGTGCGGTGGCTCAGGGGTCAGCAGTGAGGGCGCAGGCTCAGGGGTCAGCAGTGAGGGCGGTGGCTCAGGGGTCAGCAGTGAGGGCGGTGGCTCAGGGGTCAGCAGTGAGGGCGGTGGCTCAGGGGTCAGCAGTGAGGGCGGTGGCTCAGGGGTCAGCAGTGAGGGCGGTGGCTCAGGGGTCAGCAGTGAGGGCGGTGGCTCAGGGGTCAGCAGTGAGGCGGTGGCTCAGGGGTCAGCAGTGAGGGCGGTGGCTCAGGGGTCAGCAGTGAGGGCGGTGGCTCAGGGGTCAGCAGTGAGGGCGGTGGCTCAGGGGTCAGCAGTGAGGGCGGTGGCTCAGGGGTCAGCAGTGAGGGCGGTGGCTCAGGGGTCAGCAGTGAGGGCGGTGGCTCAGGGGTCAGCAGTGAGGGCGGTGGCTCAGGGGTCAGCAGTGAGGGCGGTGGCTCAGGGGTCAGCAGTGAGGGCGGTGGCTCAGGGGTCAGCAGTGAGGGCGGTGGCTCAGGGGTCAGCAGTGAGGGCGGTGGCTCAGGGGTCAGCAGTGAGGGCGGTGGCTCAGGGGTCAGCAGTGAGGGCGGTGGCTCAGGGGTCAGCAGTGAGGGCGGTGGCTCAGGGGTCAGCAGTGAGGGCGGTGGCTCAGGGGTCAGCAGTGAGGGCGGTGGCTCAGGGGTCAGCAGTGAGGGCGCAGCCTCAGGGGTCAGCAGTGAGGGCGGTGGCTCAGGGGTCAGCAGTGAGGGCGCAGCCTCAGGGGTCAGCAGTGAGGGCGGTGGCTCAGGGGTCAGCAGTGAGGGCGCAGCCTCAGGGGTCAGCAGTGAGGGCGCAGCCTCAGGGTCAGCAGTGAGGGCGCAGCCTCAGGGGTCAGCAGTGAGGGCGCAGCCTCAGGGGTCAGCAGTGAGGGCGGCAGCCTCAGGGGTCAGCAGTGAGGGGGCAGCTCAGGGGTCAGCAGTGAGGGGGCAGGCTCAGGGGTCAGCAGTGAGGGGGCAGGCTCAGGGGTCAGCAGTGAGGGCGCAGGCTCAGGGGTCAGCAGTGAGGGCGCAGGCTCAGGGGTCAGCAGTGAGGGCGCAGGCTCAGGGGTCAGCAGTGAGGGCGCAGGCTCAGGGGTCAGCAGTGAGGGCGCAGGCTCAGGGGTCAGCAGTGAGGGCGCAGGCTCAGGGGTCAGCAGGGAGGGCGCAGGGGTCAGCAGTGAGGGCGCAGGGGTCAGCAGTGAGGGCGCAGGGGTCAGCAGTGAGGGCGCAGGGGTCAGCAGTGAGGGCTCAGGGGTCAGCAGTGAGGGCCAGCTCGGGTCAGCAGTGAGGGGCGCAGGCTCAGGGGTCAGCAGTGAGGGCGCAGGGTCAGCAGTGAGGGCGCAGGGGTCAGCAGTGAGGGCGCAGTGGGTCAGCAGTGAGGGCGCAGGTGGGTCAGCAGTGAGGGCGCAGGCTCAGGGGTCAGCAGTGAGGGCGCAGGCTCAGGGGTCAGCAGTGAGGGCGCAGGCTCAGGGTCAGCAGTGAGGGCGCAGGCCAAGGGGGTCAGCAGTGAGGGCGCAGGGGTCAGCAGTGAGGGCGCAGGGGTCAGCAGTGAGGGCGCAGGGGTCAGCAGTGAGGGCGCAGGGGTCAGCAGTGAGGGCGCAGGGGTCAGCAGTGAGGGCGCAGGGGTCAGCAGTGAGGGCGCAGGGGTCAGCAGTGAGGGCGCAGGGGTCAGCAGTGAGGGCGCAGGGGTCAGCAGTGAGGGCGCAGGGGTCAGCAGTGAGGGCGCAGGGGTCAGCAGTGAGGGCGCAGGGGTCAGCAGTGAGGGCGCAGGGGTCAGCAGTGAGGGCGCAGGGGTCAGCAGTGAGGGCGCAGGGGTCAGCAGTGAGGGCGCAGGGGTCAGCAGTGAGGGCGCAGGGGTCAGCAGTGAGGGCGCAGGGGTCAGCAGTGAGGGCGCAGGGGTCAGCAGTGAGGCGCAGGGGTCAGCAGTGAGGGCGCAGGGGTCAGCAGTGAGGGCGCAGCCTGAGGGGTCAGCAGTGAGGGCGCAGGGGTCAGCAGTGAGGGCGCAGGGGGTCAGCAGTGAGGGCGCAGGGGTCAGCAGTGAGGGCGCAGCCTGAGGGGTCAGCAGTGAGGGCGCAGCCTGAGGGGTCAGCAGTGAGGGCGGTGGCTCAGGGGTCAGCAGTGAGGGCGGTGGCTCAGGGGTCAGCAGTGAGGGCGGTGGCTCAGGGGTCAGCAGTGAGGGCGGTGGCTCAGGGGTCAGCAGTGAGGGCGGTGGCTCAGGGGTCAGCAGTGAGGGCTCAGGGGTCAGCAGTGAGGGCTCAGGGGTCAGCAGTGAGGGCTCAGGGGTCAGCAGTGAGGGCGCAGGGGTCAGCAGTGAGGGCGCAGGGGTCAGCAGTGAGGGCGCAGGGGTCAGCAGTGAGGGCGCAGGGGTCAGCAGTGAGGGCGCAGGGGTCAGCAGTGAGGGCGCAGGGGTCAGCAGTGAGGGCGCAGGGGTCAGCAGTGAGGGCGCAGGGGTCAGCAGTGAGGGCGCAGGGGTCAGCAGTGAGGGCGCAGGGGTCAGCAGTGAGGGCGCAGGGGTCAGCAGTGAGGGCGCAGGGGTCAGCAGTGAGGGCGCAGGGGTCAGCAGTGAGGGCGCAGGGGTCAGCAGTGAGGGCGCAGGGGGTCAGCAGTGAGGGCGCAGGGGTCAGCAGTGAGGGGCAGGGGTCACAGTGGGGCTCAGTGGTCAGATGAGGGCGCAGGCTCAGTGGTCAGCAGTGAGGGCGCGCTCAGGGGTCAGCAGTGAGGGCTCAGGGGTCAGCAGTGAGGCTGAGGGGTCAGCAGTGAGGCTCAGGGGTCAGCAGTGAGGGCTCAGGGGTCAGCAGTGAGGTCAGGGGTCAGCAGTGAGGGCTCAGGTCAGCAGTGAGGGCTCAGGGGTCAGCAGTGAGGCTCAGGGTCGCAGTGAGGGTCAGCAGTGAGGGCTCAGGGGTCAGCAGTGAGGGCTCAGGGGTCAGCAGTGAGGGCTCAGGGTCAGCAGTGAGGGCGCAGGCTCGTGGTCAGCAGTGAGGCGCAGCCCAGGGGTCAGCAGTGAGGGCTCAGGGGTCAGCAGTGAGGTCAGGGTCAGCAGTGAGGCCAGGGGTCAGCAGTGAGGTCAGGTGAGGCTCAGGGGTCAGCAGTGAGGGCTCAGGGGTCAGCAGTGAGGGCGCAGGGGTCAGCAGTGAGGGCGCAGGGTCAGCAGTGAGGGCGCAGGGGTCAGCAGTGAGGGCTCAGGGGTCAGCAGGAGGGCGCAGGGGTCAGCAGTGAGGGCTCAGGGTCACAGTGAGGGCGCAGGGGTCAGCAGTGAGGGGAGGGTCAGCAGTGAGGGCGAGGGGTCACAGAGGGCAGGGTCAGCAGTGAGGGCGCAGGGGTCAGCAGTGAGGGCAGGGTCGCAGTGAGGCCAGGGGTCAGCAGGTGAGGGCGCAGGGGTCAGCAGTGAGGGCGCAGGGGTCAGCAGTGAGGGCGCAGGGGTCAGCAGTGAGGGCGCAGGGGTCAGCAGTGAGGGCTCAGGGGTCAGCAGTGAGGGCTCAGGGGTCAGCAGTGAGGGCGCAGGGGTCAGCAGTGAGGGCGCAGGGGTCAGCAGTGAGGGCGCAGGGGTCAGCAGTGAGGGCTCAGGGGTCAGCAGTGAGGGCTCAGTGGGTCAGCAGTGAGGGCGCAGGCTCAGGGTCAGCAGTGAGGGCAGCTCAGGGGTCAGCAGTGAGGGCTCAGGGGTCAGCAGTGAGGGCTCAGGGGTCAGCAGTGAGGGCTCAGGGGTCAGCAGTGAGGGCTCAGGGGTCAGCAGTGAGGGCTCAGGGGTCAGCAGTGAGGGCTCAGGGGTCAGCAGTGAGGGCGCAGGGGTCAGCAGTGAGGGCTCAGGGGTCAGCAGTGAGGAGGGTCAGCAGTGAGGGCTCAGGTGGTCAGCAGTGAGGGCGCAGGGGTCCAGTAGGGTCAGCAGTGGGGCAGCATGAGGCTCAGGGGTCAGCAGTGAGGGCTCAGGGGTCAGCAGTGAGGGCTCAGGGGTCAGCAGTGAGGGCTCAGGGGTCACATGAGGGCTCAGCAGTGAGGGCTCAGGGGTCAGCAGTGAGGGCTCAGGGGTCAGCAGTGAGGGCTCAGGGGTCAGCAGTGAGGGCTCAGGGGTCAGCAGTGAGGGCTCAGGGGTCAGCAGTGAGGGTCAGCAGTGAGGGCTCAGGGGTCAGCAGTGAGGGCCAGGGGTCAGCAGTGAGGGCGCAGGGGTCAGCAGTGAGGGCGTCAGGGGTCAGCAGTGAGGGCGCAGGGGTCAGCAGTGAGGGCTCAGGGGTCAGCAGTGAGGGCTCAGGGGTCAGCAGTGAGGGCTCAGGGGTCAGCAGTGAGGGCTCAGCAAGTGAGGGCTCAGGGGTCAGCAGTGAGGGCTCAGGGGTCAGCAGTGAGGGCAGGGGTCAGCAGTGAGGGCGCAGGGGTCAGCAGTGAGGGCGCAGGGGTCAGCAGTGAGGGCTCAGGGGTCAGCAGTGAGGGCTGAGGGGTCAGCAGTGAGGGCTCAGGGGTCAGCAGTGAGGGCTGGAGGGTGCAGAGCAGGGCTGGAGGGTGCAGAGCAGGGCTGGAGGGTGCAGAGCAGGGCTGGAGGGTGCAGAGCAGGGCTGGAGGGTGCAGAGCAGGGCTGGAGGGTGCAGAGCAGGGCTGGAGGGTGCAGAGCAGGGCTGGAGGGGGCAGAGCAGGGCTGGAGGGGGCAGAGGAGGGCTGGAGGTGGCAGAGGAGAGCGGAGGCAGGGTGGCGGAAGACTTACTGGGCTGTTGGCGGGCGGCGGGCAGCGGCAGTGCTGTTGGCGGTTCCGGAGGCCGGGGGCGGAGTGTGGGCGGGGCTAGCTGGGTGATGGAGGAGCGTCAGCCGGTCTGTGGAGAGAGCGGCAGGACTGGGAGCTGTGCCGGCGGAGGCCCCACACTCGTTCCGGGCCGGTTGGCGGATGTTGGTGGGCGGTGAGCTGCAGGGCTGTGGGCGGGATGTGGGCGGCCGCAGACGGGGCTCTGTGCAGGGCCGGTGGCGCCGCTCGTGGGTCTGGTGCTTCCGGTTCCGGAGTTGGACACAGGAGGGAGGCCATCACGGAAGCGGAAGCGGATTTTGGGCGGAAGTGGCCTTCGGGTTTTATATAATAGATATATATATATGTATGCAAGCAATCCTGGTAGTGCAATATCCATAGCAAAAATACATAGAAAAGTAAATCCAGGCTGCACTCAGACAATAAGAAAAAGTGGACTTTATTAGCCAATAAAGTGGCGGGACGTTTCAGCTTGACGTAAGCCTTTTTCAAGCACAATGAAGTGGTTCAATTGTAATATATTTATACAGGTGCATACAAGTTACAAGTTAATTAAGATTAGTTAAATATAAATTACGGTAATATAAAATACATATTGTGCTAGTCATGTAATGTTAAGAGATAATCATAGTTTATACGTGTCACATAAAAGACAGCAGCATATCATAAAAGTGAAATTTCTGTGTTGTTATAGCATCCAAAATCAGCTTGGTTAACTTCAATTAATAATAAAACTTCAGCTGTATAGATAAAAACAAACAATATTACACTCACATAGATACGGTTATATAACTCACCCACATGGTATATGGCAGCACTGTTCCCGGCATCTAGGATGTCTGAGTCACATGTCACGGGAATACCATCAACTATTATAAGTCATTGAGTGTCATGTTGCCGCATATGCACAATTCGGCATTCAGACAACAGGTGCCATACCATAAAAGGGCTAAACCACATATTGTAGCTGTGCATGCGCTATTCACCTCATGATATAACCAGCACCATCTTTACTAATACAAAAGGCATCATATGCGGCCAGCAAATAAAGTAATTTATTCATATTACATGGCTTATATTTTAGGCAGTAATAATATTCTTAAAAACTCAACTGTTACTATTAATTACCTACGTATAAATCAGGATGATGTTAAAGCATAAGGTGAACCTATTGATATAGGGCTGTGTATAAACATATATCAATACTCCATAAGAGAATCAGGGATATATACAGGCTAAGTCCATCTCTGGACACAGCGGGACATCCAATTGTGCAAGGTGATTAATTAGGCCTTTAAACCCAAACATTAAAGAATGACTGGCAACACCTATGTGTAAAGTTGCTAGCAAGAAATCATTATAATTAAGAGGAGAAACCTGCTGCAACAGTAAACACTAAAATCAGTGTGAACTAGCATAATGGCTATCTAATGAATAGCAGGGCAATGTGTACAGATAAGATAAAGTGTACAGAATATGTCTAAAATCATAGCAAAACTGCTTCAGATTATAAAGAAAATTGAGAAAATTAGCTTAAGCACTGGCCACTGCAAAAGAGCCTGGTAACCACGCCAAGGTGTTCTCATCTTACAGAGTCCTAACCTTGTGTCACTACTTGTGGTATACAATTGCACCAATTGCACCAAGAACTATAAGTGACACACTGGAATATTTAAAAGAGGTATACAGTAAACCACAAATCAGAGTAAGATTCCTTACATATATCAAACCAACATATTGAACCATATCTACTATATAATTGCCGTAGGCACGTTTGTGTCGGACCCCGGCACACCGTGGCTTTGTCACTATGTGACGTCACCACGTCGTGCGAGGCATTGCCCGCGTAGCTGGCATTGCGACCCCTCGCCGCTGTCATCCCGCTCCGGAGCAGCTGCTGTCAGCACATGCTGACACAGTGCTCCGGAGCCTGTGCCCCTGTGCCCGCTCCGGAGCAGCTGCTGTCAGCACATGCTGACACAGTGCTCCAGAGCCTGTGCCCCTGTGCCTCTGTGCCCCAGTGCCCCAGTGCCGCCCGCTACCCACAATTCGCCCCCCCCATGTCCGCACAGCCCCCCCCATGTCCGCACAGACCCCCCCCCATGTCCGCACAGACTCCCCCCCCATGTCCGCACAGACCCCCCCCATGTCCGCACAGCCCCTCCCCATGTCCGCACAGCCCCTCCCATGTCCACACAGCCCCTCCCATGTCCACACAGCCCCTCCCATGTCCACACAGCCCCCCCATGTCCGCACAGCCACCCCCATGTCGTACACACAGCCCCCCCATGTCCGCACAGCCACCCCCATGTCGTACACATAGCCCCCCCATGTCCGCACAGCCACCCCATGTCCGCACACCCACCCCGCACCTAAGCTCCTACCCCCTAACTCCGCCGCTCCTAAGTCCCTACCCTCTAAGCTCCGCCGCATCCTAAGCCCCGACCCGCCCCACCTAAGCCCCTACCCCCTAAGCACCGCCGCACCTAACCCCCGACCAGACGCACCTAATCCCCTACCCCCTAAGCCCCGCCGCAACTAAAAGCCCCGCGACACCTAAGCCCCTACCCCATAAGCCCCGCAACACCTAACCCCCTACCCCCTAAGCCCCGCCGCACCTAAGCCCCTACCCCCAAAGCCCCGCCGCACCTAAAAGCCCCCACCCGCCGCACCTAAGCACCTACCCCCTAAGTCCGCCGCACCCCTACACCCTAAGCCCCGACCCGCCGCACCTATGCCCCTACCCCCTAAGCCCCGCCGCCTCCTAAGCTCCCGCCGCTTTCCCCCGCCGCTGTCGCTAACACCTAAAGCCCTACACCCGAAGCCCCCGCCGTCCCCTACCCTAACGTCCCCGTCGATCACTTACATGCCTTCTTAGTCATCTGATCGTCCGTCCGATCCACAAGTCCTCCGTCCGGCCAGGCGTCCTCTTCCTCCGGCCCCGGGGGTCTTCTCTCTTCTTTCCGCCATCTCCGCCTCTTCGTCCGTCCCCGGGGATCTTCTGTCTTCTTTCCGCCAACTTCCAGCTCCGACGTCCTCTTCACTTATCATTAACATAGAATGGACGACAAATCCACCATTCTATGTCAATGAGATGTGAGGGGCTCTTCTGATTGGCTGAGGGAAGTAGACAGCACCAATCAGAATATGGGCAGTGAGCTCGAATTCTGATTGGTCTGCTTCCAATCCGAAATCGGGGGACTGCCCATAGACATGCATTAGCGGTGTGTCCGCGATTTTAGGGCCGACAAATAGAACCAGGTGGGCGGCCATAAAATCGCCGACACACCGCTAATGTATTTCAATGGGAACAAATAGCGGACCTGAAAGAGAACTGGGTCTCAGCCTAAATAATAAATTTAATAATAAAAAAAATAATTAAAAAATAATAAAAAAATAAATAAAAAATAAATAAAAAATAATAAATAATTCAATAAAAATAATAATAAAAAAAATAAATATATGCTAATTATATCAGCCCTTTCCAGCGGACCTGAAAGAGAACTGGGTCTCAGCCTAAATAATAAATTTAATAATAAAAAAAATAATTAAAAAAAATAATAAAAAAAATAAATAAAAAAAATATAATTAAATAATTCAATAAAAATAATAATAAAAAAATTAAATATATGCTAATTATATCAGCCCTTCCAGCGGACCTGAAAGAGAACTGGGTCTCAGCCTAAATAATAAATTTAATAATAAAAAAATAATTAAAAAATAATTAAAAAAAAAAAATAAAAAAAATAATAATAATTCAATAAAAATAATAATAAAAAAAATTAAATATATGCTAATTATATCAGCCCTTCAGCGGACCTGAAAGAGAACTGGGTCTCAGCCTAAATAATAAATTTAATAATAAAAAAAATAATTAAAAAATAATTAAAAAATAATAAAAAAATAATAAAAAATAATAAATAATTCAATAAAAATAATAAAAAAAATTAAATATATGCTAATTATATCAGCCCTTCCAGCGGACCTGAAAGAGAACTGGTCTCAGCCTAAATAATAAAATTAATAATAAAAAAAATAATTAAAAAATAATTAAAAAATAAAAAAAAATAAAAATAATAAATAATTCAATAAAAATAATAATAAAAAAATTAAATATAGCTAATTATATCAGCCCTTTCAGCGGACCTGAAAGAGAACTGGGTCTCAGCCTAAATAATAAATTTAATAATAAAAAAAATAATTAAAAATAATTAAAAATAATAAAAAAATAAATAAAAAATAATAAATAATTCAATAAAAATAATAATAAAAAAATTAAATATATGCTAATTATATCAGCCCTTCCAGCGGACCTGAAAGAGAACTGGGTCTCAGCCTAAATAATAAATTTAATAATAAAAAAAATAATTAAAAAATAATTAAAAAATAATAAAAAAATAAATAAAAAATAATAAATAATTCAATAAAAATAATAATAAAAAAATTAAATATATGCTAATTATATCAGCCCTTCCAGCGGACCTGAAAGAGAACTGGGTCTCAGCCTAAATAATAAATTTAATAATAAAAAAAATAATTAAAAAATAATTAAAAAATAATAAAAAATAAATAAAAAATAATAAATAATTCAATAAAAATAATAATAAAAAAATTAAATATATGCTAATTATATCAGCCCTTCCAGCGGACCTGAAAGAGAACTGGGTCTCAGCCTAAATAATAAATTTAATAATAAAAAAAATAATTAAAAAATAATTAAAAAATAATAAAAAAATAAATAAAAAATAATAAATAATTCAATAAAAATAATAATAAAAAAAATTAAATATATGCTAATTATATCAGCCCTTTCAGCGGACCTGAAAGAGAACTGGGTCTCAGCCTAAATAATAAATTTAATAATAAAAAAAATAATTAAAAAATAATTAAAAAATAATAAAAAAATAAAATAATAAATAATAAATAATTCAATAAAAATAATAATAAAAAAATTAAATTATGCTAATTATATCAGCCTTTCAGCGGACCTGAAAGAGAACTGGGTCTCAGCCTAAATAATAAATTAATAATAAAAATAATTAAATAATTAAAAATGATAATAAAAAAATAAATAAAAATAATAAATAATTAATAAAAATAATATAAAAAAATTAAATATATGCTAATTATACAGCTCAGACTAGATAACTGTCTAGCTAAATAATAATTGAATAATAAAAATAATTAAAAAATAATTAAAAATAATAAAAAATAAATAAAAAATAATAAATAATTGCATAATAATAATAATAAAAATTAAATAATGTATTATATCACTTAATGTAAAATGTCTCAGCTAATAATAAAATTCATAATAATAAAAATAATAAAGAATAATTAAAAATAATAAAAATATAAATAGAATATAATAATGTATTAAATAAAAATAATAATAAGAAAAACATTAAATATAATGCTAATAATATCAGCTTTCATGACCTATAATAATGTCTAGCTAATAATAAATGCTTTAAAAATAAATGCTAATTAAAAAATAATGTATTTAATGCTAATTAATTAATGCTAATTAAAAAATGCTATTATTATGTATATATTATGCTATAATAATGCTATTAATGCTATTATAAAAGCTATTAATGCTAAATATGCTATATTAATGCTATTATAATGCTAATTAATGCTATTTATAATGCTATTAATGCTATATATGCTATTAATGCTATATGCTATTAATGCTATTATTAATGCTATATAATGCTAATTAATGCTATTTAATGCTATTAATAATAAATGCTATTAATCATATATTATTAATGCTATTAATGCTATTATTTAATGCTATAATGCTAATTTAAAGCTATTTAATCTATTAATGCTATTAATTCTAATGCTATTAATGCTAATTAATAATGCTATTAATGCTATTAATGCTAATAATAATGCTATTAATGCTATTAATAATGTTATTAATGCTATTATTAATGCTAATAATGCTATTATTAATGCTATTAATGCTAATAATAATGCTATTAATAATGCTATTAATGCTATTAATAATGCTATTAATTATGCTATTAATGCTATTAATGCTAATATTTATCCTATTAATGGTATTATTAATGCTATTAATAATGCTATTAATGCTAATATTTATCCTATTAATGCTATTAATGCTATTAATAATGCTATTAAAGCTATTAATTATGCTATTATTGCTATTAATGCTAATATTTATCCTATTCATGGTATTATTAATGCTATTAATGCTAATAATAATGCTATTAATGCTATTAATGCTAATAATAATGCTATTAATGCTATTAATAATATTATTAATGCTATTATTAAATGCTAATAATGCTATTATTAATGCTATTAATGCCAATAATAATGCTATTAATAATGCTATTAATGCTATTAATGCTAATATTTATCCTATTAATGCTATTAATGCTATTAATAATGCTATTAATGCTATTAATTATGCTATTAATGCTATCAATGCTAATATTTAGCCTATTAATGGCATTATTAATGCTATTAATGCTAATAATAATGCTATTAATGCTAATAATAATCCTATTAATGCTATTAATAATGCTATTAATGCTATTAATTATGCTATTAATGCTATTAATGCTAATATTTATCCTATTAATGCTATTAATATTGCTATTAATGCTAATAATAATGCTATTAATGCTATTAATAATGTTATTAATGCTATTATTAATGCTAATAATGCTATTATTAATGCTATTAATGCTAATAATAATGCTATTAATGCTATTAATAATGTTATTAATCCTATTATTAATGCTAATAATGCTATTATTAATGCTATTAATGCTAATAATAATACTATTAATGCTATTAATAATGTTATTAATGCTATTATTAATGCTAATAATGTTATTATTAATGCTATTAATGCTAATAATAATGCTATTAATGCTATTAATAATGTTATTAATGCTATTATTAATGCTAATAATGCTATTATTAATGCTATTAATGCTAATAATAATGCTATTAATGCTATTAATAATGTTATTAATGCTATTATTAATGCTAATAATGCTATTAATAATGCTATTAATGCTAATAATAATGCTATTAATGCTATTAATACTGTTATTAATGCTCATAATACTGCTAATAATGCTATTAATACTGCTATTACTGCTAATAATAATGCAATGGCTTATATTATTGCTATTGATGATGCGATTATTATTTAAAAATGTTTAAAAAAACAATAAACATATTTTAGATACCCGATGCATTTGCATCAGGCTAACAGCTATAACTACTAATCAAATTAATGCACGTTCTAGAATCCCGATGCATTTGCATCGGGCTCACAGCTAGTCTATTATATAATTGCGAATGGGTTTTTTGCCCCTTCTGAGTCCACTCGCACTGCGAGTCGGCGTGGTCATGTGGATACGCCCGAAGCATTGGCCGCGCAGCGGGCATGGCGAGTCACCTTAGCAGCGCGAAGCATTGGCCGCGAAGCGGCCATTGCGAGTCAGAGACTCGCTCTTCTAGAATCCCGATGCATGTGCATCGGGCACCCAGCTAGTATATAATAAAAATGTTTGACCTATTGTAGATAAAGATCTGACAATTTTGGGTGAGTTCACGGTTATGTGAGTTGTCTCTTAAACAAAGAGACAAAAAATATATAAATATGAATAATTTCTTTAAAAATACCATTCGTTGGATATAATTTATGTAAATACACTACCGTTCAAAAGTTTGGGGTCACCCAGACAATTTGTTTTTTCCATGAAAACTCATACTTTTATTTATCAAATGAGTTGCAAAATGAATAGAAAATATAGTCCAGACTTTGACAAGGTTAGGAATAATGATTTTTATTTGAAATAATTTTCTCCTTAAAACTTTGCTTTTGTCAGAGAATGCTCCCTTTGCAGCAATTACAGCATTGCAGACCTTTGGCCGGTACTATTTAATGAAGCTGCCAGATGAGGAGCATCGATTTCTCAAACTAGAGACTCTGATGTACTTGTCTTGTTGCTCAGTTGTGCAGCGGGGCCTACCACTTCTCTTTCTACTCTGGTTAGAGTCTGTTTGTGCTCTCCTCTGAAGGGAGTAGTACCCACCGTTGTAGGAAATCTTCAGTTTCTTGGCAATCTCTCGCATGGAATAGCCTTCATTTCTAAGAGCAAGAATAGACTGTCGAGTTTCACATGAAAGTTCTCTTTTTCTGGCCATTTTGCGAGTTTCATAGAACAAACAAATGTAATACTCCAGATTCTCCAACCTCCTTCTCAAAGGAAGTCAATTTTATAGCTTCTCTAATCAGCCAAACCATTTTCAGCTGTGCTAACATACCTTTGCAAGGGTTTTCTAAACATCCATTAGCCTTCTTACACAGTTAGCAAACATAATGTATTATTAAAATGCTGGAGTAGTGGTTGTTGGAAATGGGCCTCTATACACCTATGTACTGTAGATATTGCATTAAAAACCAGATGTTTGCAGCTAGAATAGTAATTTCCCACATTACCATATATAGAGTGTATTTCTTATTCATTTAATGCTAGCTTCATTGAAAAATATGTGCTTTTCTTTAAAAAATATGGAAATTTTTAAATGACCCCAAACTTTTGAACGGTAGTGTAGGTATTACTATATTGTACATATAGTTCATAAATATCCATTTCACTAACTATAATGCTGGATAAAAGAAAATACGTAAGTAATTGGAGACAAATACAGAAGTTTTCAGTCCAAAGTATGGATTTTAAAATCCACATTTATACCATCTGGTTTGATAGTGTTTAATTTATATATCTACTCGATTTCCTTGCTTTTTAATATGACAGTACGATTGCCACCTTTTCTCAATGGAGGGACATAATTAATAGTACGGAATTTCAAATCCAGCTCTTGATGTTTAAGTTCGACAAAGTGTTTTGATACCGTTAGGTCTAACCTATTCTTTCTAATTGAATATTTGTGTTGAGGAAATTGCGTTTTAAAATCACAAGTAGTTTCTCCTATATACCACAGCATACAGGGACATTGTTCTAAGTATACTACATACTCAGAGTCACATGATACGTAGGTCTAGATGTTATGTGCGACGTGAGTACGAGTGTCTGCAAAACTTGACCCTTTCAACACTGAATTGCAGTTTACGCAACTAAAGCTCCCGTCACACACAACGACGCAACAGCAATTCGACAACGATAATGATCCTTAGGGATCACTGTTGCGTCACTTTGGGATCGCTGGTGAGATGTCAAACAGTCAGATCTCACCACTGACTCAGCAACGATCCGGAATGATAGGAGGTCATTGGGAATTGTCACTCTCGGGCATAGTATTGAGATCGTTTGTCGTTGTCCCTTTCAAACACAGCAAAGCAGCGTTCCCAGCGGGAGACCAAAGACCTAAAAATGACCCAGAGCACTTTGTAACGATCAGCGATCTCACAGCAGAGGTCTGATTGCTGCTAAGTGTCACACATAACGAGATCGCTAGCAAGATCGCTGTTACGTCACAAAATCTCACTAACAATCTTGTTATGTGTGACGGGGTCTTAAGGCAAGGAAAACGGTATTTTCTTTGTGTGCCTCTCAATTAAGTTTGTGTACATTTCTTAAGGGAACACACATCACAATGTATCAAATGGTTCCTATCGCTTTTGCCTCTTATGAAAGAGAAAATTGGTGTCTTACTGAATTCTCTTACATTTGGAATCCCATTGTAAAGTATGGCCCAGTGGTTTCTGATAAAACATGTTATATCAGCACTCTCTTCTCTGAAGTCAAGGACAAATGGTAGTTGATCCAATTCTTTTTTCAATTTTGTTTTACCAGTAGAGATTCTCTACCTATATTCTCAACGTTCCATCTGTGATTTTGTAGGACCAATTTAGGATACTCTCTACATTCAAATTTAGACACTATTGAATCAATTGTTTTCTGAGGGTTCTCATTATTACTCTCAATGTGTTTTGCCCTTAGAAGTTGAATAATAGATTTTGCCTCCCTCATACTTTTTGGATGATGGCTCGAAAAAGGCAATGTATTATTTTTTATCAGTAGGCTTAACAAGAACCTTGGTTGTCATCCCATCTTATTCTCTCATTACCATAATGTCCAGAAATTGAACATTACTTTGGGAGCTCAACATAGTAAACTTAGTTGTTGCATTAATCCTATTCACATAGACATGGAAATCCTCCAGTTGTTCTTGTGTACCTGTCCATAAGAGGAACACATCGTCTATGTATCCCCACCAAACCCAAGGCAAGAGAGAAATGATGGGACACATAGATGAAGTCTTTCTTAAAGGGAACCAACCACCTCAGATCACCCTAATACACAGTTAGTACATGTCCCTGCACCCTAAGGATACCTTTCCAGCACTGTTTTTGTGTAAAATCTTGCATTAGTATAACTGATATAAAGAGTTTATAAACTTACTAGCCTGGAGACATCTGGGCGTATCCCTCCTTCTGTTATACTTCAGGGCTGTGCATTGCATGTCTGTGCTCCCCCTCCCTCCGTGCCTGCTGCCTGCCCTGATGGGCGTGGTCGTTATCTCCTCTGCACAGAGGGAGGGGGAGCACAGACATGCAATGAATGCACAGCCCTGAAGTATAACAGAAGGAGGGATACGCCCAGATGACTCCAGGCTAGTAAGTTTATAAACTCTTTATATCAGTTATACTAATGCAAGATTTTACACAAAAACAGTGCTGGAAACGTATCCTTAGGGTGCAGGGACATGTACTAACTGTGTATTAGGGTGATCTGAGGTAGTTGGTTCCCTTTAAGGACTCCCATAGTGATGTTTGCATATGAGAGGGCCATGTTGGCCCCCATCATGGTGCCTCTTTGTTGCTGAAAAAATATCACCAACTAAAAATTAGTTCTTATCACTAGTTCTAGTAGATCAAGGACAATTTTTTTAGCCTCTGTAGAGTATTCTAATGTGTCCATTTTTTCCTGATGCAAAACAAACCATATTTATATTCAATAGAAGTATATAACGCTGTTACGTAAAAGAAGGTAGGATAAGATCTCCCCCCATTTTTAGATCTTTAATCCTAAAACAAAAATCTGTTGAATCCTTTATGTAAGAAACTAAAACACATAGCTATAGGATTTAGAATTCTGTCCAGGAACATGCCAATGTGGCTGAACACAGAATCTCTCCTGACACAATGGAGCTCTCTGGAGGATCAATCAGTGACTTGTGTATTTTTGGAAGTACATATATAATAATCTTGATCAATATAATCCCATTATCTAAGGCAGGTTCTACAATACTTCTAATTTCTCTATTGATCATAAATTTAGGATTGAAAGATAACCTTTTATAAATATCCGTGTGCCTCTCCAGTTCTGCTGTATATTTAGCCCTGTCCATTATTACGATAGCATTACCTTTGTTGGCACTTTTTATGACAATGTTGTCATGATGGATGAGTTCATTAGTGACCCCATATATGCAGTAGTCATATTAGGGCTAGATAAATCAGAGGTAGTCCTTTCTCTTAGATTTTCTATGCCCTTCATCACTCCCTCAGTAAATGCCAAGATAGATGCCGAACAACTAGGTGTTATAAATGTGCTAGTCTTAGGTAGGGATAACTCTTTTAACTTAAATTCACCATTGGTAGCAGAGGAGGATGAGGAATTTTTGCCAAACCATTCCTTGAACTTAATTCTTCTAAAAAAAATTGTTTAAATCAACTATAAGCCTTTATTCAGGTTTCCCACGGCGTATTTATGTCAGGGAAACTGCCTTGATAGCTGCGGTGGGTGTGTTGTACGTGGGCTGTGCAGTGTGCATTTGCAGTAGTGCAGCGATGGTTACAAATAAATTGTATTGCTCCACTATGATGTCTGAGACCTGTGTGTGATAATTTAACCCATTGTTTAAACCACACTGCTTGACCCAGGTTTCTAATCATGAATATAGACCTGTGACTTAAAGAGTATTCTCTTCTTGCCCCAGTCAGATTCTTGGGAACTTGCTGCTTACCCTGTGGAAGTCCTTATGACCAGAGACACACTATACAAGATGCATGCGAGATCTCGTATGAGTCTCACATGACTCACCTGGAACGGCCGCCAGCTCCCTGGACAGGAGCGTGGAGCTGCTTGTGTTTCTATGCAGTGTGTTCCCAGCTTATTAGTTGATCCACTCATTATTGGGTGTTTTGTCCCTCTTAATACCTCACTATGTTAATGTGTAATGTATGTGTCTTGTATGTGTATGTGTCAGAATTTATAGTAATAAAAACATAATTTTTTGCTGTAAATGCATGTTCTGTTCCCTTGTTGATAATTTCTCATTGCACTGTGCATGGGGGGAGAAGACAGTGCACGGGAAAAGAAAGTTCCTCTGAACATCAAGCAGCATTAAGGGCTGGGGACACCCATTTCTCTAGGCCCAAGCACTTGCCCAGGTGCATCGGGTGCTGACACCAGCCTGACTCAGACCAATGTTAAACAGTAAAATAGATTATACAGACATTACAGGTAGGGATCACAGCTGATTCTTTCTGCAATGAAAAGTGTTCTATTACCTGTTAAAACACTTGTTTTGCTTCACAGACATAATCAGCTGTGATCCTTGGCTGTAATGTCTATATACTCTTTATTAGTTCTTCCCCTGCCCAGGAGATTTGATATATCCGACCTGTTCATGCATGGTTGGACACAACCATTACACAGGGGCACATTTATAAGAATATCTCGGGATATGAACATTTTTTAACACATCCAATTATAGAACTTATTTTTAATCTTAGATTTATTAATTCAAATGTTCAATTGTTCGTGACACAACCCCTATAAGTCTTAAAAAAGATTCTAATAAATCAACTTAGTTTCCATCAATTTGCTACAACATGGAGACTTCAATGGCATTGTTATTGATAAGAATTGAAGATTCGTTATGTGATTGTATTATTCAGTCATACTGAACATATGGTATTCATCTGATTGTCACTTTGCATGTGTCCAAATGCTATTTTCTTTCAGGGCAAGTGTCTATCAATGAAGACTGAGACATCAAACAATGTACTTTTGTTCCCTATCCTGTTTATTATATTGCACTTGTTTAAGTGGGACAGGAATGTCAGCAACAGATGGATGCAATTTCTCACCGGTTAGTCTATAGAATTGAGGCTGAATGCGATGTTAACTGGTCTGATTGTTGAAGACAGGGTTACATAGTAACTGCACAGATTACGACGCCTTGGTTAAAATGAAATAGAGTAGAAAGAAATCACACATTACAGGTAAATTATACATGTGTGATTTAATACAGATTGATAACTGACGATCACCTGTAAGGAGGTTACAAGTGTACCCACATACCGGGATATACAGTTTGAAATGATTAGAACTTTTGCATGCAACCTTTTAGATATAGTTCTGTTCAATACATGTAAAAAAATCCAAAGAGGTGACTAGAACTTATTTTTTTTTTTTTTTTGTCATAAATGATGTTTATTAACTTTTTCAAACATAAACATCGTAATATACAAAGGAAGGGGATAAACAGCCCCATGCATGTCATATAAATCCGTACATCAAAACATGTATACAGGACGAGTATGCAATGGGGGAGGGGGAGGGAAATAATACGTAAGGATAAACAGAAACATCCGGGGAGATCCATATAGAAGGGGGAGAAAGAGCAAGCAAAAGTAAAGAGGGAGAAGAAAAGATCAGAAAAGAAAACAGAGGGCTGCCATTCAGCTGTATATATCAGGTCAGCAATTGGGCTTCCATCCCAGGTGCCCCATCCCGAAACCCCCTTACCCCTCCAGGAAGGGGGGAGGCCAAGGGATGAGAGGCCCAGCATTCCCATGCGTCTCCCACATATCTCTTGTGTCCAATGTCCATTGCTAAAAAATATTCGTATGTGAACATAAGATTCAGCCGGGACGTCAAATCATTCAGTGCAGGGGGGTTAGGGGATTTCCATTTTGCCGCAATGGCCTGTCTAGCTGCTATCAGTACAAAAGTGGCGACGTATCGCGAGACTGGGGCAGACCCTCCAATCCGATGTGTAGAAGCGCCATTTGCGGGGTGAGGGGGACCGAAATCTGCATAACAGATCTCATCAGACCCTCCACCAACGTCCAAAACTGCGAGACACGCGGGCACGCCCACTAGGTGTGCGCCAGCGTACCTCTTTGACCGCAAAGCCTCCAACACAAGGGTGAGGATCCATCTCCGAAGGCCGCCACTCGTACAGGTGGGAGATACCACCGCAAATGCATTTTCTTAAGCTGCTCGACATGATTGATACACCTCGTCGCCTGAGTCACCATGCGAGCCGCTCCAACCCATTCATCCTCCGTTGCTGTGAAAGCCAGGTCTCCTTCCCATTTCGACCTATACATAAAGCCCAGCCTCGACTCCTCCTCTAGTAGGCCTGCATAGATCGCTGCTAGTCCCTTAAAAGTAGTTTGCGAGGTTGTCAGTAGGGAGCGCAGCGGGGAGGGCGGGGAGGAGTCCACGCGATCCTATAGCGGCAACCTGCCACAAGGTGGGAGACTTGACAGAGCTGAAAACATGTGTGCCGGAGGGACGGGTATTTGGATACAAAGTCGCCGCTGGAGAGGATACCTCCAGCCCCCGCTAAATCAGAGAGGGTCCTTAGTCCATGCGCCTTCCAGTCCGTCAGCCTCAAAGAGGGGAAAAGAAGCCCTAGGGCCTCAATGGTGATCTCCGAGGCCGGAAGCCTCAACCAATCCTCCGGCACACGTCTCCAGATCCGCACCAACGCCTCCACTGTTGCTGGACAGCCAGGAAATGTCACTGGCCCCAGCGATTCGGCAGCCAGCAGGTTCCGAAGAGAACCTCCCGGGACCTGCGACTCCTCCACCCCCGTCCACCACGGAGGCTCCTTGCCCCTCCACCATACACGGGCAACTTCCAGAATGGAAGCCCGATAGTATGAGACCACGTCAGGCACCCCCATTCCCCCCTCCATCAATTTACTATACATTATCCGTCTGTGCACCCGAGGTCTCCCTGTAGCCCAGACGAACCGATTCATTCCCCTCTGTATCTGTGTCAGTAAGCATAACGAGAATACTAAGGGTATGCATCTGAACATGTATAGCAATCTGGGTAGCCAAGCCATCCTGAACGCCTGAATCCTTGCCATCCAGGAGAGAGGTTTCAGCAGTCGGGGGTCCGACGCCCCTCCCAGCGCCTCCAAAAAGGAAGACGCATTCCGCTTCACTACCGTGGCGCAGGAGCATAGAGTGATCCCTAGATAGGGAATACCCTCCGGTGACCATCGGAAGGGGAGAGACCCCGACAGCGCATCGGCTATATCCTGGGGGACATTGACAGGGAACACTAGAGATTTTGAGGCATTCAATTTGTAGTAAGATACGTCTGCGAATGCGTCCAGCAGGGACAAGGCCCTCGGCAGCGACACCTCCGGATCAGAGCAGGTGATAATCACATCGTCGGCATACAAACCAACAATATGATTCTCCCTACCGACCATGATTCCCTTCAAGACAGAGTCAGCTCGAAGGGACACTGCCAATGGTTCGATCACCAGAGCATAAATGAGGGGAGACAGGGGACATCCCTGCCGGGTCCCATTCGTGATCGTGAATGGTTCCGAGAGGTATCCCGAGGCGAACACTCTGGCGGAGGGGTTCGAATATAGACTCATGATCGAGGAAAGGATCGGGCCCTCCAGCCCAAACCTCCTCAAGACCCCGGTCAGGTATCCCCAGTGTACCCTATCAAACGCCTTTTCGGCGTCCAATGACAGGAATACACTGGGGGTACCCTTCCTCTGCGCCAGTTCAATAAGGTCTAGTATCCGCCTCGTGCCATCCCTCGCCTGGCGATGGGCCATGAAACCTACCTGATCCGGCCGTACCACCAAAGGGACCACCCCCACCAAATGCATCGCCAGAAGCTTCGCAAAAATCTTTACGTCTGTATTTAACAATGAGATCGGACGATAGCTTTCCGGCTTCTTGGGATCTTTTCCTGGCTTGGGAATAGTAACAATGGTTGCTTCTAAAGCGAGCGCCGGGATATTGCCACTGTCCCTCCAAGCTGTAAACAAGCGGAGGAGATACGGTGATAAGATGGTGCTAAACATCCTATAAGAGTCGTTAATAAACCCATCAGGTCCCGGAGCTTTACCTGACTTCAGGGACGAGATCACTCGGGCAACCTCCTGCAGAGTAAAAGGGCGGTTAAGGGTCTCCAGAGACTCAGAGGGAATCTCCGGTAGGTCCAACCCATCCAAGTACTTAGCAATTGACTCCGCAGAGGGTTGAGGAGTTGTGGGGTCCCCCGACAGGTTATATAATTTGGCATAGTATGTGGCAAACGTTTCTACTATCTGTCTTGGGTCTCTAACAAGTCGGTTCGCGGAGTCTCTCATGGCAGCTATGGTAGACTTTGCTGTACGCTTCTGTAAGCGTTTCGCGAGGAGGCGGCCTGCTCTGTCGCCCATTGCATAATAAGTCGTTTTTAGTTTGCGCAGGCCCGTCTCATATTTTCGCAGTAAAAGAGAGCGCAGTTGCGTGCGGAGGGTCGTTATTTGCGTCAACAGAGTCGGGGACGGGCTGGACTTATTAGTTTTTTCTAGATGTTGTATTTGATCAACCCATGACTTGCGTTGTGCATCCCTGGCTCTCTTTCGTCTCGCTGCTTTTTGAAGCAGGAGACCTCTCATGACCGCTTTATGGGAGTCCCATATCGTCGAGTCAGAGACCTCGCCGTTATCATTAATCGCAAAAAAAGATGTAAGATCTTCCTCAATAGACGTCACCACTCCTTGATCCAGAAGCAGGTCCGGGCCCAGACGCCACCTCCTCGTTGTCGTCCCCCCACTGCCCAGGGCCACCTCCAACGACACCGGCGCGTGATCTGACCAAGTAATTACCCCCACCTCAGCAGTCCGGCACACTTCCAGGGAACCTTCTCCCACCAGGAAAAAATCAATCCTGGAGTAGGTTCCATTGGGGCCAGATTGGAACGTATAGTCCCTCTCTGCTGCATGGAGGTAGCGCCAGATGTCGTGGAGGCGGAACTCTCGAGTCAGCGGGAGAAGGTCTCCACGAGCCACCGGAGCCGAGGAGTCCAAACGCGCCTCCATTACAGCGTTGAAATCACCGCATATTATGAGGTGTCCGACCGCTACTTCCCGGATCTTGGCAAAAGTGGACCGAAGGAACCTCCCCTGGGCCTGGTTTGGGGCATATACTGTCGCTAAGGTGTACGAGACGCCAGAGATGTCACACAACAAGATTATATATCTGCCCGCCGGGTCTACATAAACTTTCTTCTGTTCAAACTGTAGAGATGCGCTAACCATCAAGCAAACCCCTGCTTTTTTTGCGACATGATTAGAAAAGTAAATATGGGGGTACCTCGGATTGGACAGTCGTCTATTATCCATTTCCAGCAGGTGCGTTTCCTGTACGCATACTATGTCTGCTCGTGTCCGAGACACCTCACTCCACAAGAACGACCTTTTTGCCGGAGAATTCAATCCTTTAGCGTTAATGGACACAATCTTGAAACTCATGGCGAGTCTGTGAGAGACGATGGTGTGGACAGCCCAGCTTCAGCCGCGACTAACCAGCCGAATGACAGTTGAGAAAGAAACTATAAAACAAAACAAAAAAGAGAAGACAGAGAAAGAGCTGACTTGCAGAGAGAAAAAGTAAGGAGGACAAGACAGATAGAGCGACAGACAGCAAAGATTACAAGAGGATGTGGAGAATGAAGGGGGATAGACGGGTACAAAGGGGTAGACGGGAAGATAAGGAGGGGTGTAAATAGGTGTTTAACCAAAATTAAGACCAAAAAAGTTAGGACCAAGTGTAGCAAAAGGGTTAGGGGAAAAAAAAAAAAAAAAAAGGGAACAACAGTATATCAGGTAGAAAAATTACAGCTACTCATTAACATAGATGTAAACATTAAATTGCTCACAAACATGAGCTAAGGGGGAAGTACACCCGCGTAGGAGAGGGGTATCTCTCCTAACATCTCCCTAACACCCACACATAGTTGAGAGTCAAGGGTTAAGTGGGTTACTTCAGGACTAACCAGGCGTCACCAAGGAGGTTCACCCGATAGTCCAAACAGAGAAGCCCAACATTCAGCAAAGGCGAGCCTCCTCCGGTACTCCATCGGATAACACTGTCCCGTCAGGTACGGTTTGCATTTCGGCCTCGGTTCTTGGAGGGGGTGGAGGATCTAGGTGAAGCCGCTTCCTCTGCTCCCCTCAGACGCCAATCCAGCAGTGCTTTTCTCAGTTTAGTCGGGGAGGCAAACGAATGATGGGAGCCCTTGTATCGAAAGGTGACATACACCGGAGTCCCCCAGGCATACTGTAGATTGTTGTCCCTTAGAACTGCGCAATATGGCGCGAATTCGCGGCGTCGCGCCAGCGTCCCTGGCGAAAGATCCGGGAACATAGACCAGGAGTCGTATGGGTGCTCTGTGATAGGATTCCGGCGCCAGAGTGTGTAGGAGAACGTCACGCATCTTTGGCGTCACTAGGTGAACCATGACATCTCTGGGAAGGTCTTTATTTATCTTAGGAGAATGCGGCAAGCGATAGATCTTTTCCACCTTAAGTTCTGTTAAGGCTGCGTCTGGTGCAATAATACGGAAAAAGGGTAATACTGTCGCCTCAGAGATCTCCTCATCCTCCGTCTCCACAATTCCTCGGATCTTTAAGTTACCCTGGTGGAATTTGTCTTCCATAGCCCACATGGATGCTTTTAAATCTCGCATATCAACTCCCATATCATGGAAGTCGTCGGCCATAGCGTTATGCGCCTCTGCATATTCAGCCATCTTGTTTTCTAGATGGCTCGTGCGCTCACCCATAGCGGCAACGTCCGCCCTCAATTCATGAACTATGTCCCGGACATCCTCCTTCATGGCGCGGCGTAAGTTATCCAGTAGTCCCTGTATGGAGGCATGTGTGATCGGGGGTTCTTTGTCAGCTTTTTCTCCTAGCTCCCGCTCAGCCTGCTCGCGGGGGGAGCGAGGGGCCTGTGTAGAGCGGGAAGCCGCAGCCGCCGCCAGCGCCATCTTGGAAGGTGAGGGGACGGGGCGCTCAGGGGTAAAGTAGTCCGTTACCCTCTGCGAGGCCGTACGGGACCGAGACCCGGTCCTGGGCATGCCGGGAGGCAGAGGAAGCCGCAGGCTCTAAGAAGAAGTCGGTTCGGGCGGTATATCGCCGCTAAGCACCGAAGGACAGCTCACCTTCACCGGAGCTCACTGCTCAAACGTCCTTCATTGTCTGTACCAGGACACGCCCCCCCTTATTTTTTTTTTACTAATTACAGGTATAATTGATAAAAAGCATTTTTATCCAAATTATGGAGATGTGTGGCAACATAACTGACTATCAAGCAGTAGGCAGAAAGACATTCAGTAACAGCAATGACTAGGACTATAAAAGCATTGTCAGTAACATTTAAAGTATCAAAAGGAAAAAAATTAAAATAATCACATTATGCCTGCACATTTTGAGCACAATGATTAAGAGCCATATTGCTTGAAATGCGTAGGCCTAGGGTGTTCGTTTTTATTTTTTCCCCTTTTGATACTTTAATAGTTTCTAATAAATAATGCTCTCATACTTCTTTCCATTGTGGATGCTGATTGTTTCTCTGCCTTCTACTTATCATTTTTATCCGGGTTCTGGCCCACGGACTCTGTCCGTGCACCGCAACCTTATTAGATTGAATGATACCTGGACACGGTGAGCTCATGAGATAATTTTTCCTTGCCTTTAATCATAACTGATACCACTGGAGACAGAACTGTCCCAAAAGTAAGCTATGAGTGAGTTTTGTAATCAGAAAAGAAATATGAATATTACAGGCAGAATATTTTACAGGTTACATTTAGAAATATTTAAAAGTTCCTAAAAGTTTCACAAAACACTAAATTGTAATACATATTCTGTTCTCATTGGACAGTGTGAGGCCTTTAACTCAGGCGGCAAGCTGGCAGGGGGAGCGGCTGTGCAGAAGGGGGCGGCGCCATATCCATACATCGTCTCCCTGTCCAACGGGCTCCGCCGGCTGCGGTAAGACACAGCCTCTCCCTCTGCTGCATAGACAGACCTGTTGCATGGCGGCGCAGATAGCAAGCCCCCCCTGGTCCTCACTTGCGGCTGCAGGGGCGGCGGTGCTAGCTACTGACAGCACCATACCCCCCCGGTCCTCACTTGCGGCTGCAGGGGCGGCGGTACTACCGTAGCTACTGACAGCACCCCTTTCCCCCCCGCTCCACACTGTGTGGCTCAGGCGGCAGGGGGGCTTGATTCACCCCTGTCTGTACTAATCCTGATTCTCAATGGAATGTCTCAGTTACGAGTAAAAACATTTTAAAAAACTGATGGTGCTTTATATGTTTTCTAGTCATAACCAGTTTTCAAAGTTAACTGTACTGAAAACCTATCCTTAAGAAAGGCCATCTATATCACATTGGTAAAGATCTGATACCCAGTACCCTCACCGTTCATCTGTTTTCACCTTTGTCGTTTTGATGTATACAGTAACCAGGGTGCATCAAGCCCCCTGCCGTCTGAGCCTCGCAGTGTGGAGCGGGGGGTGCTAATGGTTGCAAGCACCGCTGTCCTGCAGCCTTAAGTGAGGAGCAGGGGGGGAGAAGACGCATCTTACCAGTGATGCTGGTGGCGGTGAAAATCACACAGGAAGCCGATGTGTGATGCAGGTGCCGCCCAATTATCCACTACAGCTCCCCCTGCTCCCCCTGCCTGCTGCCGCCTGATACTCAGGGCTCACACTTTCCAATGGACGGTGCAGCCCTGACAGTAACCGGTCATACTATTTACATCTTTCCACCGACCGGAACTTAAAACAGCTTTTCTTACATAGATGGCCTATCCCAAGGCTGCATTATCAAAAAATTAAGGGGCTGACTCATCAACCCTGGTGTGACACAGGCTTATGCTACAGGGGTCTTGATAGAGTACAAACAGTGTCAAATTCATTAGGATACGCACGTTAATGAATTTGGTGCGTCCTCTGAGTGGCATGTGCCACAGTGTCCCGCATTAGAATGTTTCCTCAGTCATGAACTTGTATATCAAGCACTTGGGCACTTTTCATGAATCAAAGTGCAGGTGAGGCCATACCCCATCCCATCCTGGCCCCACCCCACCGGGGTTCAAAGTATTCTGTAAATACACCAAAAATCATGAAAATAAGGTGGCAGTTGTTATTCACAGCCTTTCCGTTCAGATGATAGAGTGAGCACAACCAATATGCCCCTGTAATTACAGAACAATAAGTGAATCACACAAGCTGCTATTTAGCAGCTTGAAGCAATGTACATTTACAATGTATTTTTTTCAAGGGTTTGAGCCTTTTATTATTTATTTAAGTCACCTATTTCTTTTGGGTAAAATCATGTTGAGGAAAAAAAAAATTTCCTTCTGAGAATAAGATGATTATTTAACATTCACATGATTTAGTGAGCCTCCCAATATAGTCAAATGGTTGAATTCACGGCCAAGAAGAACTCTATCTATGGCAACCTCCCCAACTGGAGCTGGAAATTGCTTCCCAGGATCCAGTCGGCAACAGCTCCTTAAAGTCTCCTCACCCATATCTGTAATCAACACTGTCCTGAAGAGACACTGTGGCTTCATTGGGAGAAGAAGGAAAACATTCTGTCTTGGTGTTGAAGTTGCCTGGAGATCTTTGGTGGTATTAGTAGTAGAAGAAATAAGTTTGTCTCAGACTGAGGCTGAGATCTTTGGCTCTCATACTGTGTCTAGGCAAGTGAGCGGCAAACCTATCCTCTCACACATGTAATACCCCAAAATTCCATGTAAAAATGACTGTTTATCTGCTTTGGGAACTCAGGCTGCTTTTTATAGTTCCACCTAGCTTTGGGAAGCTTGTGACTTAAAAAAATACTCATATAAAGTTTTTTTGTTACATTTATTGTATGTGTTTGTAAATGCATGTAATATAGTGTGATTGCATTAATATAAGGTCTAAGGGAATAGCTATTCTCCTTGTGGAGGTTAACCCTGCATACCAACAGTGAGGAGGCTTTTAGGTGCAATGCTCCTCTGGGAAATATGCAAATTTTCTTTTCAGGGAGGAAGTAGATGAACTCTAGTGCCACCTATTGAAAGTAGCAATCCACTGGGCCAGTCTCTACACGGCAGGGGGATCTGTGCCCAGCATGTGACTCCATACAGCCTGCCCAGCTCACTTTGCTGTCTCCTATACAGGTTACTCACCAGGTTCCTGATCCTGCTTTACCTCCTGTGTTCCCGCCTGCAGCCTTCTCTGCTTGGAGTTTGCAGTCACTGAGGAGTAATTCCAGGACTTTCCTTAGGCGACGCCCACTGCATCCTGCTGACATTTAAATGCCCAGTGCACCCTGACCTAGAGGTGCCTCTCAGCCTACTGTTGAGAGGTTTAGTGTATATAAGGCACCCTCCACTTAAGCAGAAGTGTCTGAACAATGTTTTCCTGTCCTTAATAAGTTTCTTGTTGTCAGGTCCCCTACCTCATACATTGCCCTTGTCTCATACTTTGCTATTGCTAATACTTTGTCTTGCCTTAATATCTCTTTCAGGTGAACCTACTTCTTTAGTCAGTCTGCATCTGCCTCTAGCAAGCCTGCCAAGTCTGCCTATCATCATCCATCTCCAGTAAGTCTGCCATGCCAACCAGCCGGCTTCTGTCATCGGTGAGCCTGTACCAAGCTTATATCTGACTGCATTGGATTCTGCTCTTGCCAGACCCTGTTGGCATCAGAAGCTGTCCCATCCACACGACAGCCTGCAAATTCCACTTAAGAGACATTGTCATTGCCAGACCTTAGTTGCTTCTGTGGGTGGACACCAAATAAAGACTGTTCTTTTATTCAAATCATTCTCCTGCCTGTTCCTGTCCATGAAGTCAGCTTCCACAGACCATCTGTGGTCCAGTGGGTCCACTACCCATGTTTCCGCCATGGTGAGTGTAACAATAATATTGGTATATGTGACTTTGAGACTAATTATAGTCTGTGCTACAGTAAAGTTTTTTTTGCTTCACTCCTTGTATTCTGGACTTTTTCTGTAAAGAGGTGTTTTGATAATGCCCTACAAAGACTGGTGAAAAAGCCGCATGTCTCTGGCCTGATGGTCTGAGGTATGTAAATGCAAGACACTACACACACTCCTGTAAAGTGGGGCTGGCCAAGTGCAGTCCTCAAGGGCTGCAAACAGTGCATGTTTTCAGGATTTCCATTGCACAAGGTGGTGGAATCATCACATATGCAGGTGAGAAATTAGCACCTGTGCAAAGCTAAGGAAATCCTGAAAAGTTGCACTGTTTTCAGACCTTGAGAACTATAGTCTGCGACCCTTGCCTTAAAACTCTCTGTGGAGGTAGCTAAGGGCAAGATGAATCCACAAGCCCTTTCACCACAACTGCAGATCTCCCTGGACCCTTTGAGGCCCTGTTCCCATGGTGCGTTGTTTGATGCTTTTTTTATGTAGATTTTGCAAAACTGCATCAAAATCTGCATGTTTATGCTGAGGCCAGCAAAGTCTATAACAGGTCATAAGTGCTGTGACCACATTGCTTCCTATTTTCCTTACACACGTGGTTCAGATTTCTTTTTTCTGCCCCTAAATCTGCAAGGAAAAAAAACACATTGGCACAACGCTTCTGAACTCTAATAGACTTTGCTACCTTCAGGCTAGACATGCAGATTTTGATGCAGATTCTCAATATCTGCTTCAAAAGAAGCATCAAACAGCGTACTATGGGCACGGGGCCTTAGAACAATATAGTGTGGTCACGTTCACAGAAAGCATTCCCCATGTGCTGTGAGAGCAGGCACGTGTGTGAATGTAACAAGCGATGCCATCACAAACATTACTGCAGTTCAGGCTCGAGGGATCACACAGGGGTTATCCCACAAGTTTGAACTGTGCTGCACTCCCTGACATCACTGCTCATCACACACACTGTCTGACGATACCGGCAAGATATATCCTCTACATTGTGCACGATATTGCGGCTCTCACGAGATAGCTAATGTTATGAGTGCTGATGCCACTGAGATTATTTTAGGTCTCACAGCGGGATTCTGTGCTGTGTGAGTCCCTCTGTGTAATCTGAGGCTGCCTCAGGGAAGTCAAGTGTATGTCTAAGGCTCATGAACAGTCCTGGAAGCATGGTGAGAGCGGTGCTGAAGCTTTCAAGTATTAGTGTACGAAGATAATGTCTGTGCCAAAATAGTGGGGCTCCACTGTAAAATGGTTTGAGTTGTGATTGACAGATTTTGGCCCCTTTAAAGGTGTTTTTTAGGTCCTTTATTTTGCCTCTCATTGATTTAAATGGTGTTCAGAACTTCGGCAAACTGTTTGGCGATCTATTCGGACCTTGATTCTAGCAATTATGGTGATGTGTCCGGCATGTGACCCATGGGATTGCAGCACAGATCCTGTTCACATCAGCCTGTTTTACTGTGTGTGTGTGTGCTGTGTGAAACCTGTCCGGTACACAGTGGGTTAAGGTCTAGGAGGTTTCAGGAGACCAATGAGTGGCAGAGAGAGAGCAGTGTGTGCTAATTGACCAGTCCCAGGTGTGGGTGTGTCAGATGGGTGGGGCGAGCAGGACTTAACCTGCCAGGTGTCTGTGTGTGAGTGAGACCACCGGCATGCACCCAAGCAACAGAGGGACTAGGAACCTCCCATATGGAGAAGGGCCAGCTCCCCTCATGTCCCAAGTGACAGATAACCTCTCACACATCCTCACATCTCAGTGGTCTGGACTACACTGAGTTCCCATCTCCAGTCTCACTCACACACAGACACCTGGCAGGTTAAGTCCTGCTCGCCCCACTCATCTGACACACCCACACCAGGACTGGTCAATTAGCACACACTGCTCTCTCTTGGCCACTCATTGGTCTTCTGAAACCTCCTAGACCTTAACCCACTGTGTACCAGACAGGTTTCACACAGCACACATATAACAATTTTTACTAAAAAACTGCAGCAAAGTGCCTACTTTATGTGATTGAAGACTTATCAATCCTCCCAGCACACGTACTGTGCGCTGCGAGAATTCGCCAGTTTTTAAACCGGTAATGGACTGCAATTATGCGGTATGCATGTTCCCGGCAACAACACGACTAGTAGGTGCGGCCTCACTCAATACAAATGTAAGGAGCAAGGCCATGCCCACTAGACGACCATGCCCACAAGTTGGATGCCTCCGCTCCATACACTTGTACTGAGCTGGGCCATTCCCACAAGCAGTGTTGCTGCATGGAACATGCATACTGCATGATTACGGTCCTCAGAGTCACTGGAGAATAATCATTTTAGACCAGACAACTCTTTAAAACATGTTGTTATGAGATCCCTCTAAAGCATGTTTTTATGAGATGGGGTAAAAAAAACCTGGTGACAGATTACCTTTAAATGCTAATTATAAATATTTTAAAACTTATGCATCGTTCAAAAGGACATTAGAAGGCTGATACAGTGCTTCTAATATTGCTAGAGGTAAATCCTGATGAAATATTTCTTTAAATGAATAGATTTTTCCATAAGCATGAGAAAACAATTGTATATCAACTTAACCCGATAGTGACAGCTGCATGACTTTAGACCTCGGGAAATGGGGGTACTTCTTCCTTTCAGCCATCTTTTGACGGCAGAAAGGATAAAGCCTGCAGCTCCACCCAGTGTCAGAAAATTTCCGGGGTTTCAGATACCAGGAATCAGGAATGGGGCCATTTGTTTCCGTTCCCAGTCACGAGATCACCGGTATACTGGAGATGACATGCCATAAAAAAAATGATTTCTCTGTCATCTGACATGATCAAACATGTTAGATGATAGAGAAATGTCTATCCATGGTGCCCCAAGGTCCTCTGCTACTGCTACTCACCTCTATCCTCCAAGATGGTGTCAAACATGGCAGGTGCTGGAAAAAAAAGTCCGCCCATATGACACCAACCACCCGGACTGCCCCACATCTCCTTCCCCCTGCTGGTACCTTGGTCCCTCTATCCCTCTGATAGTTTACTCTGTCTCTGTCACGGGGTGGTATAATGGATAGGGAATCAGGAGGCAAGTGTTGTGAATTCTACTTGTGGGCTCCCTCCTGTGGTTGTGGCTGGTAATGCAGTGGATCCTGTTTTGCAGTCTTGGTCAGGTGAATTGGATAATTGGAATTTAGATTGGGATATTTAGGTTTGCAGGTTTCCCTCAGTCCTTGCCAGTTGTCAATTGTTCCTGGAGGTGTTTCACCCTCCCTGGTCTCTTCCTGCCCTGCTGCAAAACTTCCAAGCTAAGTGAATGGTTTTGTTTTCTTGTGACACACATGCTGTGTGCTTGTTTTGGAATTGTTTATTTCTGCTCAGAGTTGTGTTTTTTGTGGATATTTGGTCTGAATATCTGTCTTAACCTGCTGTCTGTTAGGGAGTTTTCTTCCTAGAATTTAAGTGCTATTCATTTGCTGTTGGCTTGTACAGCTTTTGATTGTGTCAGCATAGTTGGATTCACAGGAGTTCCGCAGATTTAGAGGGCGTCGAGTCTTGAGTAGACCCAAGGGTATTTTTGTATTATCTGCTGTGGATATTTTTGAAAGGATTTTTATACTGACTGCAATAGTATTCTGTCCTGTCTTTATCTATCTACCTAGAGTGGCCTCCTTTGCTAAATTCGTTTTCTGCCTGAGTGTGTCTTTTCCTCTCTTACTCACAGTCAATATTTGTAGGGGGCTTTCTATCCTTTGGGGGTTCTGCTCTGAGGCAAGATAGAATTCCTGTTTCTATCTTTAGGGGTAGCTAGTTCTCCGGCCGTGTTGAGGTGTCTAGGGTATGGTTAGTCACATCCATTGGCTACTTCCAGTTGCGGAGTTAGGTCAGGAACTGCGGTCAGTATAGGTACCACTTACTACTGTGAAACATATTCATGCGGCTCCAAGGTCACCGGATCATAACAGGCAAGATGGTATGATGAGCAAGGGCATTCTAGATTTGGGTCCCTTACTAGCCCTGTTCCCGAAGGTACCTCTGAAGGTGAGGAGGTTCAGGCCGCCACCCTAGCCCTTTGCTCCTGATCAGCCTTAGCTTAAAAAACCCTACTTCCACCCACGGACAGGGAAAACCCAGCAGCTTCAATGGAAGTCAATGACAGCAATACCACAGCTCAGCACAGCCCAACTTCACAGCACAGGGTCCAAGTAGAAATGAGCTCTAACTGCGACACCCAGTGGATGCTGGTGAAGTGGAGATCTGCATACTAAGACACACCCCTCCACCTCCACCCAAATGGTATGACTCACTCCTCTACCTGCAAAGCTGCAGCACACAGCATCGACTAAGGAAAAAAAACAGTTTAAACACAACAGCAGCACTGCAAAGCAGTCAACGTGTAACAGTCTCCCTCTGCTGTGGCCCGATCCTCTTTTGTCTGACTTCTGGGAAGATGGTGGGCGCCTGCTCAGAGCAGAGACTACTCTGCCCTGACACCGAAATGATGTTTCATGACCTTAGTGAGGTCATGACAGGTCCGGATCCGCTGATCACACAGGGTTCAATTGTGGTCTCATGGTGATCTGCTCTATAGATCATCATGAGATCACAGTTACTCCTGTGTGACTGGAGGATCCTGAACTGTCATGACCTCTCTTAGGTCATGATGATACGTCATTCCCCTGACAGGATTCCTGCTCTTACAGCATATACTATTGGTGATACTGTAAGACTGAGAATCGTTGAGGGACCTTCCACTGGACTACGTGTGACCTTTTTTCTTTCTTCAA
>JARQOC010001579.1:0-38550 GCA_033576535.1 Allobates femoralis
AACATGTATATAACCCTGATTTAAAGGGGTATTCCTACCTCAAAGATTAAATCCCAAAATGTAGTAGGTGTAATAATAAAAAAAATTAGCAAATCCCTCCAATTAGAAATGTAGTATAGTTCTACTAATATAGCCATGTCTCCTACCTCATGTGTAGCCTTTGTCGCTTATGGTACCTTTACACGCCGCCACAACAGGATGGATACAACCCGCTACAGGCTACAAAAGTAGCTTGTCGCGCCAATATCGCCCGTAGTAGCGGCGTCTGAAGACGGGACGACACAGCCGGCTACAGATACCTCTGTATCCGTGCACTGCCCATAAACATATGGCAACATCGCCGATTGTAGCGAGCTGTATCGGCGTGTAAAGAAGCTACAGAAGGGAACTCTGGACACCCGGCGATGTAGCTGCAATGTGGCTAAGGCGTCACCCATGCTGCGTGATACCGCGCCCCTTCAGCGATCATTGGTGGAAGATGCTGCGTTACGATTGGCCCTTGCCTCACAGCCCTCCATCTTGGATGAGCTGTCCCTTCAGCACTACACATACGCGCCGTATGCACGATCAGATAGTAGTACAATTACGCGGACACACACTTGAACGTAAAATCATAAATGGCCCATGATGTACATACAGTGTGCACATCATATCAACATGAAAACGAATAATGCGGGACACAGCGCACAAGTGTGTGTTACGTACCGCTCTGGCTTATTGCACAGCAGCTGCCGTAGAAGTGTTCCGGGTCTGGCAGTGCGCGCAGCGCGCACACAGATGCACACAATCCCATACCACATCGGAGGAGATTACCCAGTAGACAGATCAGAGCCGTGTTGTACGGACTGCACTGTGGGTCTGCTGCAGTAGGGGCCGCATAAGTGTGTCGGCCGAGTCTGCGTGTTGGCCTACTTATAAAGGTGCGTCACCCCCACAGCGGTCGTAATGACGTCATGACGTTGGTTTCATTTTCACTCTGCCTGCAAGGTGCCAGCCCCGCCTCTGCACACACCATAGCAGTCATGGCAGCCGTGCACCGCGCCGCAACATGGGGGATGGCGGAGCTGATCATCCTCATTGATCATTGTGACCGTCGGGACTATTGGGGCCACCATCACCACCGCCACCCCAGGCTGCGCAATCGGTGCACCGTGCGGCGGATCCAGCGGGCCCTGCTCTGCAAACTGGGGGTACAGAGGACAGTAAAAGCGATCCAAAAAAAGATCGCTGACTTGAAGCACAAATGCCCAGGTCGCATACTGGACATCCGTGCCAGGATTGGCAGGCTGCGTGGTGAGTAATTGTTGCCCCAAAACACACACCGCCACATGTGCATGTCCCACAATACACAAAAAATGATGGAAACATATGACAAGGGACAGTGTGGCCTACACAATCAAACACATCTTCACAGTGTTGTGCTCATCCAGTCAGCCCTAAAAATGGCTCACACGCACAGTACATGCATACAACATGAGTGTATGCATCCAGCATCACCTGGTTGATGCTAAGTAAGGCTGGGGTCACACACACAGATATCTGCCCACATATTGTTTGCACATCTCTGTTTGCAGTCAAATCATGGTCACATGTTGACATTTGGAGACAGCCTCAAAATGGAACAATGTGTCCATGCTTTCACTGCAACCAGAGATCTGTCAACAATATCTGGCCACATATCTGTGTGTGTGTGACCCCAGCCATAGCCGTCAAATAAATACCCACACAAGCTCTTTGTAGGACAACAATGTGTAGGCATGATCTTATTACGTCTTTTATGTTCAAATTTCAAACTAGATGCTGAATCCTCATCAGAAGAAGGGCCCCATGCCCCACCCCCAGGTGGCCCATCAAGAACCCCACCACATCAGCCTCAAGTGGCACCCTTGTCCCCAGGGGCAACACCTTCCCCCGGGCCTCAGGAGCCAGACGTCCCGTCAACCACCGGGACAGAGGACGTGGAGGACCAGTCCGCACCTGGCAGCCCGCTGGAGTGTGACCAGCTGTCCCCATCTGCCTGGCTGCTGGAGGAACACATCAACTCCCCACAGGAGGGCGAGGAGCAGCAAGTACCTGGCGGCCCAGAGGAGTCTTTGCCCCGTAGCCCAGGACCACTGTTACCCCTGAACCACATAATGTGGCCACGGAGCCCCAGCCCGGGAGTAACACCAGCTCCCACTGTCTCCAGCTCAGTGGCGAGTCCTGGGGTGACCATGTCCCCACACAGTGACTATGGTGGTAAGTGTGTTATGTTGCCACACACACCCTGCACACTGTTGCTTCAATTTCATCTGGGGCCAAACAATTTATGTAAACAAAGTAAACCATGTTGGTTCTCCCTTTTTCCAGATGGTGAACGTGCGGGCTCATATGGATGGAGCTTGACCCCATCTCCCTCCCCGTCTGATGGTGAACTGGATTTGGAGGAACAGGGTAAGTGGATGGTTGCGGCCAGTCATGACTAACCATCAGCAGTGACGAGTGTGTACTAAAGTTTGTGTTTACTCCCAATACAGGTGCCCCTACCATGGAGGAATTCATCCAGGCCCATCAGGCATTTGTGGCCCGTTTGACCACGGCTCTACAGCGTGGCCTGCAGGACCTTGGCCGCCTGGCTCAAATGCTGGCGGACCTACACCCACACCATGGTTCACACCCATGAATTTGAGGGATGCATTGTATCCTGGCCAAACATGACCCCACAAACAGTTGTCCTTGGTGGACCCTAAAATTTTCACACGTTGGCTTGTTGCCTTGCAAAAGTGAAAATATTGGTTTGTATTTTTTTTTGCCCCCGTTGGGCTCTTTTCTTATAGTGTCCCACATTGGGACCATCACAAGTGTGGACCGGCTAGCCCCATCTGGCCTACAATCCCTATACTGTCCCACATTGGGACCATCACAAGTGTGGACCGGCTAGCCCCATCTGGCCTACAATCCCTATACTGTCCCACATTGGGACCATCACAAGTGTGGACTGGCTAGCCCCATCTGGCCTAAGCCTTCCTTGTATGATGGCAAATGTCTGTGACACATGTATGTTTACAATAAAATGCTGTTCTAACTTTGTTATACGCTCCATCATGTGACCTTACTAATATTTGGTGACCAAACCTCACCATAACCTAACTATGTGAGGCACATCAGAACATCCCTTTGTGAATGTGCTAAGACATTCCAAATGAACCGATGGTGATCCTGCTGAGCGAGCACTGGCCCATATTGTGTGGCTTGGGGAAACCTATTATTGGCCACAATTCCATTCACCCCCAAAAACCCACACAATCCTTATTCTGAAATGAATACACAATTGTGTTTCTAAATAAAATTTATTCCAGCCTGGAATTTAAAATAAATTACAAATAATAGAATTTAAGTGGAAAAAAAAATTTAAAAAAAACCACTAATTTTGGCCAAAAATCAATAAACAAAATATACATATAAAACCAAATTCCTGAAATTATAAAGTCCAGACTGCCAATTCTGTGCATTGGCTACTAGTGTCCAAATTACTCCTCTTCTGTCGGCTCTGACAATGCCGCATCCCCCCTCCTCTGAGGGCAGCCCCGACCTGCCCCAGAACGTCTGGTTGAACGACGATGTGTTGAGGGGGATGGGGTGACTGTGGCGGGGCCGGTCTTCTCACGGGCCGAGATGGGGCAGCTGGTGAAAGGGGCCACAAGGTGTGTTGCATGGGGGAGGGGACGTGGCAGCCCCATTGAAGGGCCCCATCCTCGGCAGCATCAGCGGCATTGTGGAACACCCTCAGAAGGATCTTCTTCTGGAGCGGCTCCATCCCTCGCATTCTGTTGCTCATGCAGAGGGCGTCGGGGTCAATGTGGGTCCGTTGTTCATCCAACAACACGCGTCGGGCCCAGGTCGCCAGCTCCGTCTCAGGTGGTGCAGGACGTCGGCGGCGACGGATCCCGGAGCTGGGACCTGGGCCTGGACCCACATCACTCGCCGCGCCCTCCTGCTCAGCCCCAGATGTCATGGGCTGAGCATCATCAGCAACAGAATCCTCGGCAATGGAGCCGTCCTCTTCTGGGGCCTGTGGGTGGGGAAAAAATAAAAAAAAACAACCATTAGTGGAGGCAATATCAACTGTATACATTCACAACAGGACTCTATATACCACTCCCACACACAGCAAGCCCAACTACCAGAATGGAAAATGAGGAATAACACAGTAAAGCAAATAAGGTTCAAGACCCCAACACCAGTGGTTCTCCTGTACACTCACCTCGACCATTCCAGGAGCTCAGCTAAATACATAATTAGTTGTTTGTCACGTAGCCGTAATCCAATATTAGGACATGTCACCACAACACCTTGATACTGGGGGCTGTGCTGGCCAATGACACATATTGGGCACCTTCCCATTAGGACTCCTTTATGGTGAGAATCCACCCCTCACTCAATTACCTTTAACCCACTGGCAACAAAGCCAACACACATGTGAGACAGCACCATTTACTACATGGTACTATGTGGCTGTTTGAGAACAAACCACCTGCTATCTTGAAACCCTTAAATAACTAACCTAAACATACCAAGATGTTGTGGAAGAAGCAACATTGCAATACGGCTGGAAGCATAGAATAGAAAAGTCTGGTAAGTCATGGAAGGAGGGCAGATAGATTGACACCCCAAGGTGTGCCGCAGCAAGGAGGTAAATATGGCAACACATTTGGTGTGAAGGATTTATCGAAACACACATGTGAAGGAAACATTGTGGCCCACCACTGTCACACAATTACCCACCTCCTGTGGCGCAGGTGGTGATGCAGCCGGGCCTACATGGGACGCAGCAACGGGGCAGTTGGTGGTCGTTCGATGCGGGCGAACCTCGCCCAGGATGAAGGTGAAGAGGGGATAGTACCATAGGGTAGGTGATGGTACCTCCTCTGCTCCAGCCCCTGAGCGACGACGCTGGTACTGAATGTGAGCCCGCATGAACGCCGACCTCATGTTTTTGATCTTAAGTGCCACCATAGGCTGGTCCCACGTCTTGCCTACCCTTGGCTCCAAGCGATTTGCCAGAGCCACAAGACTCCTGTAGGCCTCGGCCCTCGCTGCCCGATTTTTATATTCGGGCAGCGAGCTGCGCCACAAACATTCGTGCCGCTGATACTCCGTGAGAAGCTGGGATTCCAATTCCACAGTACCCCTCGGCATCTGCCGATGAAAAATTAAAACAAAAAGAACACAGTCACAACACAAGGCATACCGACATTTCAAAACTTGCCACAATCATACACATAATCATTAACTTTCTACAGTGATCATCTATGCAGCTATTTTGTGGAGTGAAACTGGCCATGAGTGTGCCATTTTCTCAATCTCAGACCGCTACTAACTCAAACACATGTATGCAGCCAATCTCAAGCACCGGATATCGGTGTCCACCTACAGATGTTTCAAACATGATTTCTGTCCCCAATGTACCTATTGCAACACACCTTGACACGGTGTGTGCGTACATACCTGTAGAGGGCAACATGTGACCTAACACGTTGTGTGCTAACTAGTACCTGGCCAGTGTCCACAATGGTAAGGGGTCACTATATCAGAAAGGCGGGCTGGGTGTGTGGCAACACTGCACATACTACATGTAATGTGCACCCAGATGATCATGTAGGTGTTCCTCCAGACGTGGAAGTCCCATTTTAACACATGTACCCAACATCCCTGGAATGTCCGCCACAATTCTACCACCCCTGAAATGTTGATGTGAAGTACCAGCCAAAGAAATAACAGCGTGCTCTTTTACCATTGCCAAAAAGCAGAAGGTGCAATACATACTTACACTATATAAGTAGAGGCACTACCTGGCTACTGGGCGACACAGAATAAGGTTCACATATTTAATATTACGTGTTCAATATTTGCATGCCGCTTCAAACATGGCCATACACACATCGCCTAAGCTGCCTGTGCCAGAACCACCTGCGTTCATTACATTTTCTTACAAACCGCTAAAGAGGCTTACCGTCAGAGCAACAGAAGTCAAACAGGACACTAGTAGCTCAATGCACATCGACGTCTGGACACGGAGCAGTGGCCATTGACCTGCCTTTATAGTCCGGGACACCAATCACAGCGGACACAATAATGCACATCCTGAAGGGGCACCTGGGTGCGGATTTGCCTTCCGCTAATTGGTGGAGATCGCTGAATCGTGATAGGTTGGCGGCCCTTTAAAAGTTGCCCATCCCGCCAAACATTACGCTTGCTGGCCAGACCCATTAGGTAAGTTTTTGTGGACACACATGGAATTGGCGCAGGGTGGGGTGCATATGTTGATGTTCTTGGAGAGCGCCGGAGACTGGTGTAGCGGCCGATATAGGGGTTTGTATTGTAGGGGACGACATATAGTGTAGTGTGTGGGTTAGGATACGGCATTTTGTGTGGGCCTTGACACTTTTGTTGAGATACATTGCTGTGTTTGTTTGCAGACAACATACAGGAGAATGGATGCATGACTGTAGACGGAACTGTGTCACTCATGTCGACTGGATCGATTTCTGCATACTGGTTGTGGCCAATGGAGACTGTGTTCAACGGGAATGGGATGACCCAGGGCTTTGAGGTGTTGGGCGCCAGACATGGCATACATGTGTATTTAAAATGACACCTTCAAAAACCAATTACACCATGGGTAACCATCCGCAGTCATGTGCAATGTTGTTTGGTTCATGTAGCCTTCCTCAACCTTCCATATCGGGGTACGTCACATTCGTTATTCTTCTCATTTTTACTGTAATCAATTGACATTATGGGCTGTGTCATGGATTATGGGACCTGTTTGACCAACATTATTGGTGACACATGTCCCTTTCTAACTCACCTAGGTGCAGATGTGTGAATTTTGGGAGCTCCCATTGACGTTGATGTAGAGGAGGCCACTCTCAATCGCCGTGTGCCATGTTGTTTGGGGTGACTACTGGGTGTTTGCCGTCCTTGCTTCAGGGTTGTGTTTTGGGCCCACACAAGAGATCCCATCCTCTTGGCTATAGTGTGTAATGGAAAAGAGGTGTGGGTTGCTGAACCTGCTGACTTGCACACATTTTGGTCTATGTACTCATGTTGTGCTTTCACATCTACAGGTGCTGATATTGAGGATGCAGAATATCCATGACCGCAATGTTATCGTGGCTCTTGCGTTGGTGGAAGAGCAAATGTGGTATCAGGATCGGTATGAAAGGTTGATGAGGCGCAGACAGCGGCGGATGTGGACCCGTGATTGGCTTCTGAGGCGGGAAACCCGGGGCCACATGCAGCTGTTGCGGGAGCTGGAGCTTAACTGTCCTGATGATTACCGAAACTATCTCCGTATGCCCGAGGACTGTTTCACCTTCCTATTGGAGCGTGTAGGGCCAATGATAGCGCGTCAGGACACTATAATGCGACCATCAGTATCAGCTGCTGAGCGGTTGGCGATCACTTTGCGGTTCCTGGCTACAGGGCAGTCCATGACATCCCTCACATACGTGTCACGTGTCTCCCTGCCCCTGCTGAGCCGCCTGATCCCTGAAACGTGTTGGGCCATCTGGAGAGCTCTGCAGCCAGCCTACATGAAAATGCCATTAACCGCTGCAGAATGGCTGGAAGTGGCCCAAGGGTTTGAAACCCGGTGGAACTTCCCCAACTGTGGCGGGGCATTGGATGGTAAGCACGTGAGGATTACCAAACCTGCCCACTCTGGCTCTTTGTATTACAATTACAAAGGGTATTGTAGTATAATCCTCATGGCTGTAGTAGATGCCAACTATGAGTTCCTCTACGTGGATGTTGGAATGCCTGGTCGCAACTCAGATGGGGGGGTGTTTGCCCTAAGCTCCTTGGCAACACTACTAGGGAATGGTGGGCTAAACTTACCCTCAAATGAGCACACGACCGAACATCTCAACTTTGCGTTTGTGGCGGATGAAGCATTCCCACTTCAGGAACACCTACTGCGGCCATATCCCCAGAGGGCCCTTACTTCTGTGAGACGCATTTTCAACTACCGGCTATCCCGGGCCCGCCGTGTAGTTGAAAATGCGTTTGGGATAATGGCCAATAGATTCCGGATTTTTCATACACCTATACATATGAAACCGGAGTCTATTGAGGCGGTAGTGGTGGCCTGCTGTGTGCTACATAACTTCCTGCGTCGTAGGGATAGGGCATCATACACGCCAGGAGGTTATGTAGATAATGCAGACGCTACAACAGGGGAGCTCCGTCCAGGGTCTTGGCGTGATGAGGCCCATGTGATTGTGCCACTCCAGCCGCAGAGCCATGGCCGCACTCGGCAGGAGGCCAGGGACAGTAGAGAAGCTTACTGCTCCTACTTCAATGGGTCTGGTGCAGTGAGCTGGCAGGACCAGGCCATATAATGTGGCTGGCTCTGGGAGTTGCTTTTTGTGTTTTCAATGGAGGTGACAGCAGGTTAGCTGCACCCCTTTAATGTTTGGTTGACCTTTTCCATTCTCTTTGTTTGCATTATGTGCATGAGTTTTCATTATGTAGTTATTTAGTTAGTTAGTTTAGGTTATTTTAGTATTTTTTCCATGCACAGTTTGCAATGTGTGGTGATTTGCTTATCCATTGAATTTGCCTGATTAATGTCACCTGCTCTTGAATTCTACAATGTTTTTACTTCATGTATATTTTGTTTGCACAAGACAAGGTCAAGATTCATGCAATATATTAAACCTTTTTCTGTTGGATCCAACATCATCTGTGTGAGCCTGATTACTTGGTGGAGGAGGGCAATGTGATGCAGGGTTGGGTGGGGGCCTGGGATGTCATAGCCACCTATTGGCTGGGATTGTGCACACAATATGTGTGGGTAGCCATGTTTTTCGGAAAGTCTTTTGCCCAACAGTGTTTGTGGCCATTGTGCGTACATGATCCTTTATTTTGTTGTAGGCAGAGGGTCCCCTGCACACAGCACATTGATGCAGGACATATTCTTGTCAGGTGTTTGCTAATACACTGTCACACAGATCTTTGACTTGGTGCCTTGGAAGCTGTTCCACTACATTCACATCTGTCAGCACATATATTAAACCCCATTCAGCCTGTATACATACACATACTTCGCCACAGTTGTCACAGATTTTTGACAGGAAACGCACATACTGTCTTTTGTAAGACGCTAATGTGTGGCACACAAACGCACCTCAGTTCAATCTGCACACGCGGCTGTCACAAGCGCTGATCGTGCGTGACACGGCAAACACTTGTACTACGCACACATAGCCCCGGACCGCTACTTTAATACACACGGGATATGTGACTGGCCACCGCTCTAGCGTGACCCATTACCATCGATTTGGATGCATTCGCCAGGCTCCGCCATGTCACAAGCGCTTATTCCGTGCCACACTCCGTTCACTAGTACGGCACGTCTCGGCCATCCGCCCTTTCCGTCGTGCCCAATCACAACTCCGTAGTGTTGGCCAATGGTTGTGGTTTGGGCGCGGCGTACAGGTCTGTGGCACGCCTATTTGTTTTACGTCCTGCCTTTGTTGCTCCCAGATCACTCTGTGGTGGCTGTGTGTAAAGCTGGTACGCTGAGCTACAGACGGCTACTTGCGACACCCGGCGATGTATGTAGCTGTAGATGTAGCGTAGCGTAGCGCACCTTGTGGCGGCGTGTATAGAGGGTGCGGTTCCCGTTGGTAACCGTTCGGCCGTGCTCGTGCACGTCAAGTTGCCGTTGGTATCCATCCTGTTGTGGCGGCGTGTAAAGGTACCATTAGGTATCCATGGTTATGACCATGAGCAACTAGCTAACTAACTTACTATCACTATATGAGTGGGCCGAACTATACTACACTTTTAATTGCAGGTATTTGCTAATATTATTATTATTATTATTATTATTATTATTAATAATATATCAACTACAGATTGGGATAGGATCATGGAGCTGGGAATACCCTTTAAGTTTTTATCTTGGTAACACACTTGTGACCACAATCTTTTCCTAACTGTGCATCTGTTTGTTCACAGGTGCTATAGTTTCCAATCTGTTTCATCTTCACCAAATCTATATTTTATACAGCAAGCCTAGATACTGCAGCGTTTTGACAGTATCCCGTCTAAAATGGCCCCTTGAGAATATGGGCTATGCTTCAGGGGACAACATGCATTACAGTAGCTGGAGGTCTTCTAGATCTCATTCTTATCTTAGATAAAGTGCAAAAGCTCAAGTTATTATAGGTAAAAAAAAGCTGTCTCTTAAAGAAAGCCTTTATAATTAGTTTACATCATAAAGTTCTATTTTGAAGAATTATATATCCAGAATTTCTAACTCCAAAGTGAAAATAAAAAGATAGAACATTTTAACAAGTTAAAAAAAATTATCAAACATGTCAATCTGCATGTATCAAAAACCTATTATATATTTACTTTGTGGAGTCCGTCATCCACGTTCGCAGTCATGGTGTCCTCCTATAATGCGCCGCCCTCTGATTGGCCAGCAAAAGTTGTGGTTGCCATATTTGCATACCCAAGTGATCGGTGTGCAAATATGGCACCCGCAGGAAATAGTGCCCCATTGCGTATTACCTCCAGCGGTACCACCGACTTCCAACAAATGATAATACCAGAGACACCTGGAACCCATTGCCGCTTATCATCATCCGACACACACAGCCCCGCTGCATGATTAACTACACCAGCGTGTACCTAACGCGTTCTGGCGCAGTTAATTAGACCGCTGCCATCTTTGATTAACTGCGCTTGCATGTGCCAGATATGCAGGGCAGAGAGAGCACAGCAGGGAGAGGGGAGCAGAGTGCACAGCAGAAAGAGGGCAGAGAGAGCACGCACAGCACAAAGAGGGGCACAGCAAAGAGAGGGGTACAGAGAGAGTGCACACAGCAGAGACAGGGCAGAGAGAGAGCACACAGCAGAGAAAGGAGGCAGAGAGAGATCACACAGCAGAGAGAAGTGAGCACAGAGGGAGTGCACAGCAGAGGGAGGGAGGCAGAGAGAGAGCCCACAACAGAGAGAGAAGGCAGATAGAAATCGCACAGCAGACAGGGCAAAAAGAGAAAACAGCAGAGGGAGGCCCAAGAGAGAGTGCACAGCAGAGGGAAACAGAGATAAAGTGCACAGCAGAGAGGGGACAGAGAGAGAGCATACAACAGATAGAGGCAGAGAGAGCGCACAGTGGGGAGGTGGGCAGATAGAGTCCAAAGCAGAGGGGATCAGAGAGAACACACAGCAGGGGGGAACAGAGGGAACACAGCAAGGGACTGCAGAGAGGGAGTGCGCATAGCAGAGGGGGCAAAGAGAGGGCACAACATAGGGGGCAGAGATAGAACCATAGCAGAAGGGGGGACAGAGAGGGCACACAGCAGAGAGGGGGTCAGAGAGAGAGTCCAAAGCAGAGGGGGCCAAAGAGAACACACAGCAGGGGGGCAGAGAGAGCACACAGCAGAGCAAAACAGAGAGAGTGTGCATAGCAGAGGGGCAGAGAGAGGGCACAACACAGGGGCAGAGATAGAATGCACAGCAGTAAGGGGAGACAGAGAGGGCGTACAGCAGAGAGGGGGAACAGAGAGGGCATACAGCAGATCGGGGCCTAGAGAGAGCACACAGGAGAGGGGGGCCGATAGACACTGCACAGCAGAGGGGTGCAGAGAAAGAGGGGGGCCAAAGAGAATGCACTACAGGGGGGGCAGAGAGAGAGAGCATAAGCAGAGGGGTCCAAGAGAGAGCGCACAGTAGAGGGGGGAGCAGAGAGAGCACAGGGGAGAGAGCTAAAAAGTGAGAGCACATGTGGCTAGAAGACTGCACAGGAAGGAATGATACCACATACAGGGGGAGAGTGTACAAGTGGAGACAGCTAAAAGGAGAGAGAACATTAGGAGAGAAGCCAGCATACAGGGGGAGGGACACAGTGCACAGGGGTAGACAGGTCAAAAGGAGAGAGCACAGAGGGAAGAAAATAGCACAGTAGGAGAGAGAGAGCAGACAGGGGGAAGAAGGCACAGGGGGAGAGACAGCTGGCACACCAGCGCCACAGGGCCCTCCCCTATCATGACATCACCCTCCCGATGCGATATTATTGGGCCCACATCTAGTGTATTAATGAAGAGAACACTTTCAAGGTATCTGCAAGTATGTCAAATCCAGAATTGTACATGTGTAACATTACTGAGAAGAGTTTCGAATCAGCTGTACTGCTTTCATCTTAAATATTTTGCTTATTTAATTAGTGGTATATATTACATTATCTCTTTAAATCAATGTAAAAGCTCCCCTGAGGAAGCTAAATGTGAAACTTGCATTGAGTGCCTTCTGTCTGTCCTTTCTTTTCCGGAAACATGTAGCCTCTCCTGCCCACCACATTTAGAGATTACTGATTTTTTTACTCAAAATTCTCTATTGTGGGTTTTACTGATTGCAAGTGATTGGTATGTAAATTAACCCCTTCCCGACCTATGACGTTGTACAACGTCATGGGCCGGTAAGGGGTGTTTGATGTGAGCTCTGGCGCGGAGCTCACATCAAACAGCCAACATCTCAGCTGATGTGATCAGCTGAGATGTCGGGCTAACAGCTCCAATCGGATCCGGGATCCGATCGGCGCTGTTAACCCCTTGGATCCTGCTGTCAATCACTGACAGCGAGATCCAAGGCGGCCGCGACGTTGAACGCGCTGTTCCCCGCCTGCTCCGGAGATCCCGCGATAGTATCGCGAGATCTCCGGCGCTCACGTGACAGCCCAGGGTCCTGGCTAGACCCCGGATGCTGTCAGAGTGCAGTTCCATGTTGTGGTTGGCAGGCGCTGCCAAACACAACAGGTCTGCGATTCTGGGAGATACAGATGAGCTGCAGCTCATCTGTATCTCCCAGAAGTGATCGGACTGCGCAGCAGGGTGCCTCTCTATGGGGCAGTGTAAAAATAAGAATGAATGAAAAAATTAAGTTTTTAAAAACCTGTAAAAAAAAAAATATATACAAAAGTTCAAATCACCCCCCTTTACCCTCAATGACAATAAAAGTATTAAAAACAAAAAAGAATATGCAACAAAAATGCAGCAAAATACAAACCAAAAATGCAGCTGTGCTCTTTTTACCTCTTCGGCTATGTTCACAAAGGGTGTTTTTACTGCATTATTTCAATGGTTTTACACAAATATATGCTAATAAAAAGTTGCTTGTTTACAGTATTAGAAAAACTTTATGCATGTATTTGCATAAAACCAATGAAAGAAGCATGCAAAAAAGCTGCAAAAACTCCTTGTGTGAACATAGCCTAAGGCTATTTCATTGGGCATTCAAATGTATAGCCCTGTGCCATATTATATTTTTTTATTGATTTGATTTGGTATGTATTCTTTTATTGATAGATTTTCATAGTTGCCTTGTGGAAGTACCATGTATTATATTCTGGTCTTTCTTTTTCCTTTGAATTATGAAAATATGATAACGGGCATGAAAACTATTCATTTTTTTGTGGTGGTCATCAATTACTTGAAAAGGGCTTTAAGTTTGCTTACTTTATGCAAAACTTTGCACCAAAATGTTGCTGTACTTTTTTTATGTACGGTGTTGCAAGTTACCCCAAACTCATTTTCAGTGAGCCATGACACCTTTTTAGGTTGGGTGCTGAAAGTATCTATCAATTATTGTCCAAGGGTTTGTTTTGGGCTATTAAAGATGGGAACCAGGGATGTCTTTTGTGTTTTATTGTATTTAACATTGTCCTGATATTATGAATCCTGGGTAATCAAAAATGGGGTTAAGCCCATGCATTTTTATTAATTATTTATTTAAATAATTACAAAAAAAAAAAACCATAGGCTTTCCTGTATGCCAGCCAAGTTAAAGCCAGGCAGCTGGGGGTGACAGCCCATTGCTAACCAGTTTCTCTGCACTGAGAATCAAAAATACAGTGACGCCCTATGTAGTTTTTTTTTTTATTTTTTTATTATTATTATTATTATTAATATTATTATTTTTTTTTTTTATAGTACTATGATGTCAGTCAATGGGTGAGGGGTGGAACTGCCAATTACAGACGTTGTCACAGAGAGTTGGTGTTTGTGATTGGCTGTTGGAGTAACCTGAAAACAGCCCATACATTCTAGTATCTACCCTTCATGGGAGATGCTAAAATGTATGGGCTGTTTTCAGGTTACTGCAACAACTAATCACAGATGCTCACTCTTTGTGATAGTGTCTGTGATTAGCTGTTTTTCCCTTCAGCATTGAATATCCAGGAAGTTAATGAGCGGCCCGAAAGTACAAGCGGCAGGATGTTGGGACGCCAGTAAGTATAATGATGCTGTTTAGTAACTATTTTCTTTCTTATTACAGCTCACCCAACTGTAACACAGACTTCCCTGGGAAGTCCGCATTCAGGGTCTGTGCCAGAGCACAGTAAGTGTTCACAGTTCAGGTCTGCCCATCCCTATGGACAGCCCCTTTAATAGTAAATTAATGAGAGAATTAGCACCATATGTTTGTAATCAATAAAAATAGAGTTTCATCTAAAGTCACATTTCTTTTTTTATAAAGGCAGCTAGTGTGAGAACTTTGGACCATGGATTAAACAGATCTTTTCATTAGATTCATGCTGCCCAAACCATGTCAGAGCACCTTTTCTCGCTGCCACTCCAGTCCTGCAGTGCATGTTATGACCAAAATTTCTCTTTGGCCAAAAGTCAGAAGTTACTTCACAATCTCTCAATACAAGTCTATAAAAGCCAGAAAAATCTCAGAACAAGGCTCTCGATTATGACTTCAAGGATTGGTACCCTTATTGGGTGGCATTAGAGTTTTTCACTTCCTCACTGAAGTGACAATTTGCATATTTCCCAGAGGAGCATTGCGGCTATACTTCTCCTTATCAGCCTATCTGTTTTCTTATGCCAGCAGGCAGATTCCTCTCCATGAGGAGAATAGTTCTTCCCCCAGACCTTCTCTCAGCCACTCATACAGCCAGATCAGAATTCCCATACACTGCACTGATGAGGGGCAGTCACCCCAAAACACAGCGTCTGCAGTTTGGGGTTCTGATCTGACACAAATCCTAATTCATATTAAAAGTCTTGTTAAAAAGTCGATTATGACTTCAAGGATTGCTACCCTTTTTGGGTGGCATTAGAGTTTTTCACTTCCTCACTGAAGTGACAATTTGCATTGAGATGCATTGAGTTGTGACCTCCGTTATACTCTATGAAACACTGGAGCAGCCAACAGGTCACAAAGTGCCTGACACCAGAGTCGGTGAAAACAGATGAGGATGCTGGAAGGTGTGTATAAGACAAATTACTTAGATTTAAAGCACAACTTTCACTGTGAAATAACAAAACCATTGAAATGGTCTGTTAACAGTAAAAATAATTTTAAGAATCCCTGCAAGACTACATGTCTTCCATGGCTAGTCCAATGTGGGGCATAGCCAGCCTCTCCCCACCCAGATCCCTTTGACTAATAGTACCCTCTCAATGTATGCACATAAAGAGACCTGTTAGTTAACTAGAGCATGGTCTGGAGAAGCTGACTGGTGACCTCACTGAATTAGACAGCACATATTCCTCAACTAGCTTTTCAAGGTGTGTTCACTCTGAAACACGCAGCGCTTTCATGCAACAGTGTTTGATTCATGATGGCCATGGTTTGTGCTTAGATCCTGTCCCTGGTTTGGGCTCTGCATCACATCAGGCTTTTCCAGTAGCATGACGTGTTTTAATATGATAAATTGCCTGGGCCTTTTTAAGGGCTTCTTGGATACACACCTGGGCTCTGGTATTGAAGGAGACTAACCATGTATAAGTGAGTTCTGAGGACAGAGCTGGAGTTGGTTTGTTATGCTGCATCTTGACTTCTGTTGAACTCCAGAGAACTAACTGATTTGCTTGGACATTCTGTCTCATGTCTGCCTTCGGTTTGGTGTGTCTTCTGAGGATGACTTCCAAGTTACTCCTGAAAGTCGTCTGCCTTCTGCCTGCAGTCAGTAACTCTGCTACTTGTCTGCAATCATCAGTAACTCTGCTGTCTACCAACAATCTCCAGTAAACCTGTTAGCTGCGTACTGTCGTACCCCAAGGACCGGGGTATTTAAGACCGGGCCGTACAGTCTCGGGGATGTCAGGGTGCCGTGGTCCGGTCCCGTTTTCCTAGGTGCGGCAATAAAAAGGGGATAAGTTTATGGGATTTTTCATGACGCCACCCGTGGTGTGTGGTCAGCGTGGCCAATAGCTGCCGTAAAATAACAGTCTCACACACTTTTGAGCTGACCGGGTACTTTACTGGTGGTACGGCAACACAGTTTACAACAGTCACAGTTCTTTCCCATCGCCACCACAACTACGGGCCCGGGTTCTCACTGTAGCTTAGACGGTTCCTCTGCATCACTCCCCTCAAGGTACCTTCCAGGCCTTTCAGTTCTGTACCTGTCCTCACCTACGGGTTCGGTCCGGCCGTAACGGGCTTTGTATGGATTAGTCCCCCTTCTCTGGTCCTTAGCCCTAGTACAATGGCTTTATCCTACTCCGTAGTGGTGGTTAGGTCACGAGTCATAGACCTCCAGCACCCCACTGGGATGTCTTGTGGTTAGGGTCATGTAGTTTCCCCAGTCACGTCTACAGAGTCAGCTCTCTGACTGTCCTGGCCTAGCCTTCCTGTGACCCAGTTTACTTGTGCTCACCAGGCTCCTTCAGTCTCTCCACTTCCAGTACTAGGGTATATCAGCTTGGGGATCGTTCCCTTCTCCACCCTCCAGGGCAAGCTCCCTCCTGGACACACTTCCTCCAGGGAATCTTCGATCAATTGCCTCGCCCAACTTAGTGTTCCAGTGTTTTACGACTGTTCCTCCACCCACTTGTCTGTGGTCTGTTCTTCTTCCCACCCACACGTCTCTAAACTCACGCCACCCCTTGCCAAAAATAGAGTGATGGGCTTAAGGCTGGAGTGTGTCTGTGTGTGGGTGTTTTGCGAGTTGACCGTCTTACCTCGTCTAGCTGCAGTTCACCCTGTGGCCGCAGGGGCGCTACACCTACAGTTGTGAGTAACTCTGCTACCAGTCTGCCGGCAATCTACAGCAACCTTGTTTATTGTTAACAGTTGTCTGTAGTCAAGCTATTTGTCTGAGGTTTACTGAAACTCCGCTCTAGCGGGCTTAGAGGATTCACTGCCTTCTCATGAGCTCACCTCATGTAACACTTTGGACAACAAAGATTCAATGACAGATTAAATTTAGAGGTTAAATTTAATGTTGTACACTTCTGCATTAGGAAGGAAGTCATTTCACATCTATGAATACCTATTTGGATGCTTGCACAATCGGCAGGTATAGTGCAATTGGACTATTCACCAAAATAAGAAATTTGCAAAGTACCTGCCTTTCATGCACTAGTATAAGTCAAGTAAATAATACATGATAGATGTCAGTTGGAGAATTGATGTCACCAGTGCAACTCACCTACCAATGTGGAATTGAACGCTGACAGAATAAACCTTTAAGCTGTTCTTATTGCAGTCATTCCAATTTAACAGCCACTAAAGTTACTTGAACGGCTTAACATGATGCTTGTATTGCACTTCTAACCTCTTCAAACCATACTTGTGGTGTATTTTCAGCATATACCTAGAATATGTCTATAGAATGTAGTGCACCCGACATATGCTAAAAGAATGTTTGGTTGGTATACAGAAGTTTAACATTTATTTCACTTTATTGAGAGCCATCATTTTCACAGGGGGAGTCAGTAACTAATGTACGAATGGATGATAAATATATGGTAACATATATAACTCCAAAAAGCGTAACTAAATGTCTATTATAATAAGTATTCGGTTGACACCTCTGTAAATATTAATGCATTATCACTTAATGACAATGGACAGCAATAAGTCTTTAAATTCTGTAGATTAAAAAAATAAAATAAAGTAAACACGGCATTTACGCAAAGTTCAGTCTATAACATACCATATTTTTTTTACTATAAGATGCACCAGACCATAAGACGCACCCAGGTTTTGGAGGAGTAAATTAGGGGGAAAAAATAAGCAAAAAATGTGGTTATAATGCACTGCTATGGGGGTAGGATTGGCTGCTGATACTTATGGGGGTAATGTCCCCATCCTGGGCCCCTACCAGGAAATATATGATCTCCCATCCTGTATATGGCCCCCCATCCTGGATATGGCCCCTTCATCCTGTATATAGTCCCCATGCTGAATATAGCCCCCTCATTCTGTATATAGCCCCCATCCTGGTATATAACTCCCGTCACACTATATGGCCCCCCTACTGGCAAACAAAAATAATAAGTGATGTTAACTCACCCTTTGACGATCCTTGGCTGCAGCACTGCTATCTTCCTGTGTCTGAAGCATCGGATCATGTGACCAGGGCTCACAGCGATGATGTCACTTTGCTGTGCCGGCTACATGATCGGATGCTGGGCACACACATGAAGACGGAGATGCTGCAGGCAGGGAGCGATGGAGGGCAGGGTTAACATTGTTTATTATTTTTGTGCGCTGCAGTGGGGCCATATAGCGTGACGAAGGGGCTATATCCAGGATGGGAGGTCAGTATACTTTAGGCACCTGTAATATGAGCTGCTCCCACCGCTCAGCGCCAGCTTCAGCACTGAGGTGATGGACAAGGGGATGCAGTGAATATTACATGAGCCTAATGAATGAGCCCATGTAACCACAGCCTGCTTCTGCAGCCCACGCCAGCCTCCTCCAGCCAGCTCCAAAGCCGCTGCTCCCCAGCCCAACCCCACAACCACCATAGGTCCGTATATCCAGACCATAAGACGCACCCCCCTTGACACACAATTTGGGGGGTGGAAAGTGCATCTTATGGTCTGAAAAATGCGGTATACACACGCACATATTGAACAAAAATATAAACACCACACTTTTGTTTTTGCTCTTATTTATCATGAGCTGAACTCAAAGATTTTCATCTATTTACACAAGGCAGCCTTTTTACTCTCAAATATTGTTCACAAATTTGTCTACATCTGTTTTAGTGAGCACTTCTCCTTTTCTGAGATAATCCATCCAATTTACAGGTATGGCCTATCATGATGCTGATTAGACAGAGTGACTATTGCACAGGTGTGCCTTAAATTGGCCACAATAAAAGGACAGTTAAAAATATTCTGTTTTACAGTATTATTATTATTATTATTATTTATATAGCACCATTAATTCCATGATGCTGTACATGAGAGGGGTTACATACAAAATTATAGATATAGATTACAGTAAACAAATTAACAATAACAGACTGGTACAGAGGGGATGGGGAGGATTAAAAAACAGGTCAGTATCTGGTGTGACCACTATTTGTTTCCTTTTCATAGAGTTGATTAGGTTGTTGATTGTGGACTGTGGAATGTTGGAATTGAAATTAGCTGTTGTACATGTTTATACATAGCATTGTGTATTATGCTGCAGCATGTGGTAATGGTTGTGGATGAATGGCACAACAATGGGGCCCAGAATCTCATGACGGTATCTCTGTGCATTCAAAATTGCATAAATAAAATGGACCTGTGTTCATTGTCCATAACATATGCCTGTTCGTAGCACAACCCCACCGCCACTCAATTCACAACACTGACATCAGCAAACTGCTCACCCACACAATGCCATACATGCAGTCTTCCATCTGCCCTGTGCAGTAATAACCAGGAAGCACCCGGTAAGAGAACATCTCTCCAATGTGCTGGATGCCATTGAATGTGGGCATTTGATGGTCACAACGATAAACTGCAGTCAGGTGGACACCCTAATGAGGGCAACAAGCGTGCAGATGAGCTGCCCTAAGATGGTTTCTGACACTTTGTACAGAAATTCTTTGGTTATGCAATCCAATTGTTGCAGTAACTGTCCGGGTGGCTGGTCTTGGACAATCTTGGAGGTAAAGATGCTGTATTTGAAGGTCCTTGCCTGGTTAGATTACACGGGGTCTGTGGTTGTGAGGCTGGTTAGATGTATTGCCAAATTCTCTGAAATGCATTTGGAGAAGGCTTATGTTAGAGAAACGAACGTTTCATTTCAGGCAACAGCTCTGGTGGACATTCCTGCTGTCAGCATGCCAATCGCACTCTACCTCAAAGCTTGCGTTGTGTGATAAAACTGCACATTTTAGATTTGCCTTTAATTGTAGCCAGCCTAAGGCACACCTGTCCAATAATCATGCTGTGTAATCAGCATCTTGATATGCTACACATGTGAGGTGGATGGATTATCTCGGCAAAGGAGAGGTCTTCACTAACACGGATTTAGACAATTTTAGACTATGGATGTCCATAAATTATGTTTAATAATGGGAAATGAAACAGGGAAAGAGTATTGAATGCATAAGGAAAGAAAGGTGCAAAAAGGCAAAAACAAGCCATGACACCAGTCAAAATCTCTAAGTAATTAGAAAGCAATCCTGACACTTAGCAAAACAATATCAGCTGGTTAAGATGATTACCTATAAAAAGGTGTTTTATTACCAAAGTTCCACACAAGAAACATCTAATGATGGGTAAAACCAGTGAGCTGTCTCAAGACATTCACAACTTTATTGTTGAAAAATATACTGATGGCATTGGTTACAGAAGAATTTTTAAACTACTGAAGGTTTCAGTGAGCACTGTTAGGGCCATAATTCCGAAGTGGAAAGAACATTATTTACCGATAAACTGGCCACAACTTGGTGCCCCCCCCCCCCCCACGCAAGACTTCAGACAGACGTAAGAATTGTCAGAAGAGTTGTCCAAGAGCTAAGGACCACCAATGGAGAGCTACAGAAAGACCTGAAATCAGCAGGTACATTTGATTCAAAGAGAACAATAAGTAATGCACTCAACTTGCATAGCTTGAATGCATGCACAGCATGCAAGACTCCACTGCTAAACAAAAGGCATGGTCAAGCGCGTTTAAAGTTTGCTCTTCAACATTTAGACAAGTCTGTGAAATAGTAGGAGAATGTAGTCTGGATAGATGAGACCAAAGGCTTTTGTATGAAGTATTAAATAAATTTCATTGTGTGGTCAAAACTTTTCCCTGTGTAATTTATCATTATTACACATCGCTACATTTATGGACATCTCTGGCTTGCTAGTGCGTCTCAATGAATTAAAATATCATCAAAACTCAATATCACATTCCCATATTTCATGGCGTTTCTGAGAGTCCTGAAACGCGTTGACACTTTGGAATACAGCAACATGGTTATTAACCCTTCATCCTCCCCCCGTTAATCTTCTGAAATAATGACATAATGACCTTTGTGTTTTCATTGGCTGTAAGCCATAATCATCAACATTAACAGAAATAAAAACTTGAAATAGATCACTCTGTTTCTAATTACTATATATAATATATGTGTTTCATACACATGAATTAATGAGTGAAACACTAGTACAAAGGGAGAGAGGATCCTGCCTGAGAGGGCTTAAAATCTACACGAAAAAAGAAATATCTTGCCGACGGCTGCATAAGGCGCAAGTAAGAGCAGAGCAAAGAAAGCTCTCTGATTAGATCAGAGATGAATGGAGGGAAAAAAATTATGAACAGGCTTGTAAATCATTGCTAATCATTTTAATGATACATCCTAGAAATGTCCATGTAGACAGGATTAATCTTCATTCCCTTTAGCCATTATTATTACCAGTAGTTCATGTTCCAATTTTTCAAAATATTCCAAAGCTTTATTTTAATACAAGCGTTAAAGCGCTGTTGCCAAGCTTTAAACACTTTCATAGAGCTTCAAGCTACAAAATGGAGTGTATTAAAACTTTGTTACTCCAACATTCACCTGTTTACAAATACTTGTACTTTTGAATGACATTATTCATGCGGTGAAATTGCAAAAAAGTGCAATAACGTAATTGTTTTTGAAGTTCTCTATTCATCATCACTATATGGTAAAAATGATATGTTGGTGTGATACCTCAGGTCAGTACGAGTTTGCGGATACCAAACATGTATACTTTTCCTCATTTCAGTTAGAAGTGAGTAGAGGTATACATTTATTCATTCACTTCAGTGAGTTGTGGAAAGCAATGAATCTAAGGCTGGTTTCACACTACGGAATTTTTATTTCCGATGCTGTCCGATAAAAATCGGACAGCATCGAACTGATTTTGGCCCCCATGCAGCCCTATGGGCATCAGACCGAATCGGATGTGCACTAAATGGCATCCGATTTGGTCCGATCCGATTCTGTCCGATTTTTTTATCGGTGCAAAAATCGGAGCATCCTCCGATTTTTGCACCGAAAATAAAATAGGACAAAATTGGATTAGACCAAATCAGATGCCATTTAGTGCACATCCGATTTGGTCCGATGGTTTTAACATGGGGCCCTATGGAGCAGGGTCCGAGGAAACATCTGATGTGTCCTCGGACCCGATTTTACTGTACTGAGCATGCTCAGTACAGTAAAACTGCTCCTACTGGGAATGCAGGGGTTAAAAAAAACAAAAACAATGTATGCTCACCTGTTCCCGAGGCCCCCGCCGTCTCCCGCTGGCTCCCGGTGTCCTCCTGGTGTCTCCAGGGTCTTCTTCTTCTGAACAGGACCTGCCGTGACGTCACATTCACGTGACGGCAGGTTACACCATGTTAACAGGTGTGTCCGCGATTTTAGGGCCGACAAATAGAACCAGGTGGCCGGCCATAAAATCGCCGACACACCGGTAATGTATGTCAATGGGGAAAAAAAAAGGCGGACCTGAATGAGAACTGCGTCTCACTCTGACTTAAAAAAATAAATAAATTTAATAATAAAAATAATAATTAAAAAATAATTAAAAAATAATAAAAAAATAAATAAAAAATATTAAATAATTAAATAAAAATAATAATAAAAAAAAAAAAAAAAGCGGACCTGAATGAGAACTGTCTCTCACTCTCACTTAAAAAAATAAATAAATTAAATAATATAAAAAATAATTTAAAAATAATTAAAAAAAAAAAAATAAATTAAAAATATTAAATAATTAAATAAAAATAATAATAAAAAAATTAAATATATGCTAATTATATCAGCCCTTTCAGCGGACCTGAAAGAGAACTGGGTCTCAGCCTAAATAATAAATTTAATAATAAAAAAAATAATTAAAATATAATAAAAAAATAAATAAAAAATAATAAATAAGTTAGAAAAAAATAATAATTAAAAAATAAAATGCTAATAATAATGATATTACTGCTAATAATAATTCTATTAATGCTAATAATTATGCTATTAATGCTAATAATAATGTTATTAATGCTATTATTAATGCTAATAATGCTATTATTAATGCTATTAATGCTAATAATAATGCTATTAATGCTATTAATAATGTTATTAATGCTATTATTAATGCTAATAATACTATTACTAATGCTATTAATGCTAATAATAATGCTATTAATGCTATTAATAATGCTATTAATGCTATTAATTATGCTATTAATGCTATTAATGCTAATGTTTATCCTATTCATGGTATTATTAATGCTATTAATGCTAATAATAATGCTATTAATGCTATTAATGCTAATAATAATGCTATTAATGCTAATAATAATGTTATTAATGCTATTATTAATGCTAATAATGCTATTATTAATGCTATTAATGCTAATAATAATGCGATTAATGCTATTAATAATGCTATTAATGCTATTAATTATGCTATTAATGCTATTAATGCTAATATTTATCCTATTAATGCTATTAATAATGCTATTAATGCTAATAATAATGCTATTAATGCTAATAATAATGTTATTAATGCTATTATTAATGCTAATAATGCTATTATTAATGCTATTAATGCTAATAATAATGCTATTAATGCTACTCATAATGTTATTAATGCTATTATTAATGCTAATAATGCTATTATTAATGCTATTAATGCTAATAATAATGCTATTAATGCTATTAATAATGCTATTAATGCTATTAATTATGCTATTAATGCTATTAATGCTAATGTTTATCCTATTCATGGTATTATTAATGCTATTAATGCTAATAATAATGCTATTAATGCTATTAATGCTAATAATAATGCTATTAATGCTAATAATAATGTTATTAATGCTATTATTAATGCTAATAATGCTATTATTAATGCTATTAATGCTAATAATAATGCGATTAATGCTATTAATAATGCTATTAATGCTATTAATTATGCTATTAATGCTATTAATGCTAATATTTATCCTATTAATGCTATTAATGATAATAATAATGCTATTAATGCTATTAATAATGCTATTAATGCTATTAATTATGCTATTATTGCTATTAATGCTAATATTTATCCTATTCATGGTATTATTAATGCTATTAATGCTAATAATAATGCTATTAATGCTATTAATGCTAATAATAATGCTATTAATGCTATTAATAATGTTATTAATGCTATTATTAATGCTAATAATGCTATTATTAATGCTATTAATGCTAATAATAATGTTATTAATGCTATTAATAATGCTATTAATGCTATTAATTATGCTATTAATGCTAATATTTATCCTATTAATGCTATTAATGCTAATAATAATGCTATTAATAATGCTATTAATGCTATTAATTATGCTATTAATGCTATTAATGCTAATATTTATCCTATTAATGGCATTATTAATGCTATTAATGCTAATAATAATGCTATTAATGCTAAAAATAATGCTATTAATGCTATTAATAATGTTATTAATGCTATTATTAATGCTAATAATGCCATTATTAATGCTAATAATAATGCTATTAATGCTATTAATAATGCTATTAATGCTATTAATTATGCTATTAATGCTATTAATGCTAATATGTATCCTATTAATGCTATTAATAATGCTATTAATGCTAATAATAATGCTATTAATGCTATTAATAATGTTATTAATGATATTATTAATGCTAATAATGCTATTATTAATGCTATTAATGCTAATAATAATGCTATTAATGCTATTCATAATGTTATTAATGCTATTATTAATGCTAATAATGCTATTATTAATGCTATTAATGCTAATAATAATGCTATTAATGCTATTAATAATGTTATTAATGCTATTATTAATGCTAATAATGCTATTAATGCTAATAATAATGCTATTAATGCTATTAATACTGTTATTAATGCTCATAATACTGCTAATAATGCTATTAATACTGCTATTACTGGTAATAATAATGCTATGGCTTATATTATTGCTATTGATGATGCGATTATTATTTAAAAATCTTTAAAAAAACAACAAACATATTTTAGATACCCGATGCATTTGCATCAGGCTAACAGCTATAACTACTATAATCAAATTAATGCACGTTCTAGAATCCCGATGCATTTGCATCGGGCTCACAGCTAGTGTATACATGTGTGTGCCTTTACAATTTGTGTCATTATCAGCCTGATAAAGGGGCCACAGTGTCCTGAAAGCTTGCTTCACTTACCATTTTTTCAGTTAGCCATTAAAAGGTATCAACCACTAAGGACTCTCAGATTCCAATATTTTTCAAGTTTACATAATTTAGGGTAAAAAAACTAAGCCTGGCCAATTAAGGATCCTCTCCAGGCTTTGTCTTGTTTATTTATTTTAAATGTCCATTTATTATACCTTACGTCTGCCCTGGTTGTGCATGCATATATTTGTGTTTCTTTGAATACTTTGTCATACCATGCCTGATGAAGAGACCTGAGAAGTCTCAAAAGCTTGCCCTGTAACATCACTTAATGTATTTATTTTAAGCCATTAAAAGGCATCACAACTACAAGATTATTATGTTGTTTCTCCCACTGAGAGATATTAATGCTTTTTTTACATTACGCAGTTTATCGATCAGATTGCTTGATTTTATATTTTGATAGATCGGGCATTTCTGAAAGCGGCAACACCAAATATGTGTATTTTTAATAGTTTTATTTCCAATGAAGCAAAATGGGATTGATTTAAACTTTAATTTTTTTTTTTAGGATTTTTATATTTTTAAAAACTTTGTTTTCACTTTTACTTGGCCCCTTAGGATGCCTCAACACTGCAGTGTCTTATCACCTCTCTTGTTCACAGACCGGTTGATCCACGGCTCTGAACAGTAGAAATTACCACTTTCTCTGAGCCATGACAGTTTCTGAGGTCATCAGCTGATCCCATGCTGTCATAGCAACCTATCAGTACCGCGTAAATGTGTCAGCGGGCTGCCGATCACAGCGGGGAATGGTGCGACCTCCGCTGCGGCTCTTTAGATTACGCTGTCAGTGATTGACAGCATAATTTAAGGGGTTAACAGATACGGTCGTAACACTGATCTGCTCAAATCTGTTACCTGCACATGTCAGCTGATACAATCAGCTGATATGTGCAGGGGGATGCAAGCTCAATGTGTGAGCTCGTATCAAAGCTAGGGAGCTGACACATGATGTACCCAGTACATCCTATGTCAGAAACGAGTTAATATAGAAAAATGATGTGACAGGTTCCCTTCAAATGATTAAAAACAATTTTTACCATTTTACTATTACATGAATTTACAAGCTAGATGTACTTGAGCATCAGCACCTGTCAAGCCGGATCGTGCTGTGTGACAGCCCAACTCCGATGTGCAGTACAACGTCCTCCATTGACTCCCATGTTAAATGGTCGTTCCTGGGTCAGGGGGCGTAGACATCGTAGGGACGTTGTATCACGATATCGTGCTGTGTAAACCTCCGATGCGATTCTTAGAAAACCGGGCACAAAATGCGCGCTCCCGCGCTGTTGGATACGATATCGGAATGATATCGCAACGTGTAAACACACCATAATAGAAACAAGTGCTCCACTTACAGTTAGGGCCAGAAATATTTGGACAGTGACACAAGTTTTGTTATTTTAGCTGTTTACAAAAACATGTTCAGAAATACAATTATATATATAATATGGGCTGAAAGTGCACACTCCCAGCTGCAATATGAGAGTTTCCACATCCAAATCGGAGAAAGGGTTTAGGAATCATAGCTCTGTAATGCATAGCCTCCTCTTTTTCAAGGGACCAAAAGTAATTGGACAATGGACTCTAAGGGCTGCAATTAACTCTGCAGGCGTCTCCCTCGTTAACCTGTAATCAATGAAGTAGTTAAAAGGTCAGGGGTGGATTCCAGGTGTGTGGTTTTACATTTGGAAGCTGTTGCTGTGACCAGACAACATGCGGTCAAAGGAACTCTCAATTGAGGTGAAGCAGAACATCCTGAGGCTGAAAAAAAAGAAAAAATCCATCAGAGAGATAGCAGACATGCTTGGAGTAGCAAAATCAACAGTTGGGTACATTCTGAGAAAAAAGGAATTGACTGGTGAGCTTGGGAACTGTAAAAGGCCTGGGCGTCCACGGATGACAACAGTGGTGGATGATCGCCGCATACTTTATTTGGTGAAGAAGAACCCGTTCACAACATCAACTGAAGTCCAGAACACTCTCAGTGAAGTAGGTGTATCTGTCTCTAAGTCAACAGTAAAGAGAAGACTCCATGACAGTAAATACAAAGGGTTCACATCTAGATGCAAACCATTCATCAATTCCAAAAATAGACAGGCCAGAGTTAAATTTGCTGAAAAACACCTCAAGAAGCCAGCTCAGTTCTGGAAAAGTATTCTATGGACAGATGAGACAAAGATCAACCTGTACCAGAATGATGGGAAGAAAAAAGTTTGGAGAAGAAAGGGAACGGCACATGATCCAAGGCACACCACATCCTCTGTAAAACATGGTGGAGGCAACGTGATGGCATGGGCATGCATGGCTTTCAATGGCACTGGGTCACTTGTGTTTATTGATGACATAACAGCAGACAAGAGTAGCCGGATGAATTCTGAAGTGTACCGGGATATACTTTCAGCCCAGATTCAGCCAAATGCTGCAAAGTTGATTGGACGGCGCTTCATAGTACAGATGGACAATGACCCCAAGCATACAGCCAAAGCTACCCAGGAGTTCATGAGTGCAAAAAAGTGGAACATTCTGCAATGGCCAAGTCAATCACCAGATCTTAACCCAATTGAGCATGCATTTCACTTGCTCAAATCCAGACTTAAGACGGAAAGACCCACAAACAAGCAAGACCTGAAGGCTGCGGCTGTAAAGGCCTGGCAAAGCATTAAGAAGGAGGAAACCCAGCGTTTGATGATGTCCATGGGTTCCAGACTTAAGGCAGTGATTGCCTCCAAAGGATTCGCAACAAAATATTGAAAATAAAAATATTTTGTGTGGGTTATGTTTATTTGTCCAATTACTTTTGACCTCCTAAAATGTGGAGTGTTTGTAAAGAAATGTGTACAATTCCTACATTTACTATCAGATATTTTTGTTCAACCCTTCAAATTAAACGTTACAATCTGCACTTGAATTCTGTTGTAGAGGTTTCATTTCAAATCCAATGTGGTGGCATGCAGAGCCCAACTTGCCAAAATTGTGTCACTGTCCAAATATTTCTGGCCCTAACTGTATATGTTTAATCACCCACTCCTGGTTTGTGATGAGCTTGTGCTTAAAAATACGCAGCAAAAAAAGCAGTGTGTGAATGGGGCCTAACACCTACCATGATGCAACAAGTTGTCTTTAAGGCACCTTCACACACAGCAATATTGCTAGGCAATTTCACTGGCAATTTGCTGGTTGCAGTGAAATCATGGACACATTGTTACATTTGTACACAGCAACAAGATAGAACAATGTGTCCATGATTTCACTGCAACCAGCAAATTGCCAGTGAAACTGCCTAGCAATATTGCTGTGTGTGAAGGAACCTTTATGCATACAATTGTAACTTTAAAGGGGTTAAAGGGGTTGTCCATGCTTGTGGAACATGACTAGAGTTACTCTATTTGACTGCAAACTTTATAGCCTGCAATATGTGCGCTGTCAGGATTCTCAGGTACCACCAAGAGCGGTAAGTCATGTGGCTGAGAATATGCATACTTCTAGCCACATTCTAACTCACTTGTATTGAGCTAGACTGTGCAAGTCTAGTACGTAAGTGACCATATTTATACTAATAAATACTTGCAGTCATGTGCTCCTGGCACTGGAAAATCCTGATAGCTTGCACACTGCATACTCTGAGGATTCAGAAGTCTGCAGTGACTTAAGGGTACCTTTACATGTCGCAACATTGCATGCAATTTCACTTCAACTTACTGGTTGCAGTGAAATCACGGACACATTGTTACATTTTGTTGCTTTGTACAAATGGAACAATGTGTCCATGATTTCACTGCAACCAGTAAGTTGAAGTGAAATTGCATGCAATGTTGCGACGTGTAAAGGTACCCTAAGGGTACCTTTACACGTCCCGATATCGTCGTCCAACTTCGATAAAAAGTCATGTGGTTCGTGCGTTGGCGCCGATATCGTTCGTGCGTTGTAAGGTGTAAACGTGCAATTCGATGCAAGAACGATGCCAAAACGATATCGGGGAAGAACTGTGCAGGCTCTCCAACTGCCCGATATTGGATGGACGATCTGGCAGGATCGTGCTGTGTGACAGCCCAACACTGACTTGGAGAGCAACTTCCCCTATTCACTCCATGTTAAATGGTCGTTCCCTGGTTCGCAGGTACAAGGGGGAGTAGACATCGCAGTTGTGTTGCCTACTGATATCTCCTTGTGTGACATCTCCTATGCGATCTTGGATTTCAGCCAAAAAAATGCGCGCTCCCGGGCCGTTGTATACAATATCGAAACGATGTTGGAACGTGTAAAGTGGCCATTAGAGTTCAATTACAATATATGCACTTCATAAGAGATTTGTCGAATAAACATTAGAACACAATAAATAATAGACATATGTTATATGCTTATCATTGAAACAATCCATAGAAATGCAGTGAACATATTTAAAGTGATCAGTAAAATAAAATATCATAATTGTGTAAGGAGAGGCTTGTCTACTATAATAACATATGTGGATGTGCTAATGAAATAAATATTACTTATGGCCTTGTCTCAGAAGCAAGAGCCCTGAGGGAAGGGATATAAGAGAACAGACAGCTCCATGCCAAATCTAAGTGCAGAGATTAATTATATCAGGTTGATTGAGCACAGTAATATACTCACTAGATGTTGGTTGCTGAAAGTCAAAATTTTAGTGGGACAACCACACTCCTTTTCCCGATAAGTCTGCTACTCGGCTCTTGGACACTGGGCACGGTCTTCCACCTTCCACGGCAGTGAATAAGAAAAATAGGGGTTTCCAGTAGATAGCCAGCGCTCCTCATATAGTAACGATACAAATCTTAATAATTACTAATACAGCCTTCATCGGGTCCATATAAAAACTCTATATACTATTATATAGACGTGATGAAGGCTTTTTTAGTAATTTGAGCAAAATGTGTTGTTTTAATATAGAATTTTTGCCCAATAAATGTGAAAGAACTTATAAAGATTTGGATCATTACTATATGAGAAGCACCGGAAATCTACTGGAAACCCTATTTGTTTATGGCCATGTCTATGAATGTGGGAAGTCAAAGCAAAACATCTTCTGGCAATCCAAATAAGTAGAGCATCTAAATTTCTGATAAAATTCCAAACTTTCCGCATCAGGGTACATTCGTTCATCTGTAGTGTATTATTTTGGAGTTCTTTGGTAAAAACGAAAAGAAAATATATTTATACAACAGACACTGTAACAATATTGTCACTTGTGTATAGTATACTTGGTTAAAAGAAGTTGAGGCATAAGAGCGCCTACACTGATTATAGCCTTAGGCCAATGTAAACCTGGAGCTGATAATAGAGGCTTTAAGGGAATATTGCTAGAGACATAATGTTATAAACCACACATAATAATTTTTAATATTATATTTTATTTTAATTATCAAAAAAATACTGAAATGTTGACAGACATAGATATACATATGGATTGCATTGTAATTCAATTCTACTACAACGGTCTAAACTAAGTGGATGCTTGTACACTATTGAGAGGTCTAAACTAAGGCTGCTTTCACACGGCCAAATTTTAAATCCGTATCTATCTGTTTTAAAACAGCCACGGATCCGTTATTGTCTCTCATGCAATCCTATGGGCACGGACTGGTCCTTTAGTGGCCATCTGTGTGTGTCTGTTTTGTCACTGATCTGTTTTTGTACATTTTTTTCATGCCCCCAGAATCAGAAACTGTTGCAATTTTGGGCTGCCTTAAAGAAAAGCGGTCACAAACGGACAGACATGGATCCGTATCAGTCTGTATGAAATAACATGGAGCTCTATGGAAGACGAACCCGTATGGATCTGTGACAAAAACAGATCTGTGAAATAGATCCGTTTTGCTATGCTGAGCCTGCCCAGAAGCATGGTACAGCATCTCCCAGCCCTACCTCTGAAATGAAGGCAGAGAAGTAGCGTAACGACTTGAGGGGACTCTAATGCCTGAAGGCCCCTTTACACTGGGAAACATCTCCGGCAACATTGCCGGCAACTCAGGCGTGTGGCGAAGTTGCAGCAACATCGCCAGTGCCCGTGTAACAGGGTGATATCAACGGCGATAGTTGCTTGAGCACCATCACCTGGTTTCAGGTCAATGTCCTGAAACCAGGCGATGATGCTCAGGCGATCTGGCAGAATCGCCCTGTGTGACACCACAACTGTGATGTTGAAAGCAACTTCCCCCATTGAGTCCAATGTTAACGATTGCTGCAAGGGTTGAATTTAACCCTGGCAGCGATAGTTGCTTTCAACATCGCTGCTGCGCTGCCGGCGATGTCTCCCGGTGTAACAGCAGCACAGCAAACTTGGCTAGCGGCCAAAAACGTGCGCACTCCCGTGAGTTGCCAGCAATGTTGCCAGAGATGTTTCCACGTGTAACAGGGCCTTTACTGCAACCCTAAGGGCTCGTTCACGTGTTGGGTTGGTGGTGCAAATCTTTGGCTTTCAAAATCTGTACCGTTTCAGAAATTAAACTAAACTACGCACTAAATACATGACTGTCTACACAGTGCATTTTTATCTGCTGGGGAAATAGTGCTTTTTGCCATTGACTTTTCTATGACTCAGCAATTTTGTGGTCAAATCTGCAGTGTATCTGCATGAAGAATTGACATGCTGCAGATCTGTCTGCACTAAAATACGCAGCGTATCTGCAACAGAAACACACCATGCAGACAGGACTTCTCAAATCCCATAGACTTTGCGGGGGAAAACATGCCGTTGCAAACCGTCCGCACGATGCATATTTCGCCACACATTTGGAGCGGATAAGCAGCAGATCTGCACCAAATATGCAGTAGAATGTTTCCCCAGAAAAGTCTATGGGATTTGAGAAGTCCTGTCTGCATGGTGCGTTGTGTTTCTGTTGCAGATACGCTGCGTATTTTAGTGCAGAGAAATCTGCACCTTGTCAATTCTTCATGCTGCAGATCTGACCACAAAATGCTGAGTCATAGAAAAGTCAATGGTATAAAGCACCATATCCGCAGCAGATAAAAATGCACAGTTCAGACAGAGACGTGTTTGGTGCGTATTTGTCTCCAGGTGCAGATTTCATGCAGCAGAGAATATGCACCACTTACCCTAAGGCCATGTGCACGCATTGCATTTTTTATCTATTTATTTTGTGCAGCTTTTCTTTCCATTATCATGGAGTCAATGGAGAAAATGGAGGAGAAAAAACAGATCACTAATTGACATGCTCATTCTTTATCTAAATGCATTTTCTGCCCCAAAAACAGACCAGTAAAAAACGCAGCGTCAGGACAGCATTTCTGAAAACCCATTGACTTTGCTGGGCATCACAAAAATTGATCCGTTTTCCAGACAAAAATGGATCAAAAAACTAACAGTGTGAACATAGCCTACATCTGATTTAAAAAAATAAATTTGGGTTAACAATTTCTAATTTTATGAAGGTTTCAAGTATTGATGCAGTATGATGAGTTTCCCATCACAGAAAATAATAGCCTATTGGTGGGGGGTTTCAATTGTGACCCCCTTTAAACCTTTTCCTGCGCAACAGTGTTCCCTACCAGCCACTTTGACAAAATCTACAGAACAGCTCCTTTCATAACAAGCCGCATTATTATTCTTCACTTGTAAATTTTTTTTACCTAATTTATAATCAAAATTCAGCCTTGTGTAGAGTAGACATTTACATAGGATCTTCAAGGGAAATCACAGTTATCAGACTAAAAAGAATGCAATTTGATTGAAAAATGATTATGTTTTCCAAGAGCTATAGAAGCATCTTTGTAAAGCATCTGGCATCCATGGTGGTGTAGCCCATATGCTCACCATCTAAATAAGGCTGTTTACTACATTGTTAATTATTCTCATACTTTGACATCCACACTCTGCTCTCCTGTTACAGAAATCATAGGTACAGAACATCCTTGGAGCACTGTTTTCCACAGAGAAAAAAAAACGAAATTATTTGCATTTTAATATAATCACTAAGAAAATGTGATTTTTCATTAAATTTACTTTAATGTTTAGCATTGTGGGCTAATCCAAATGTTTTGTGTGCTATAAAAGCTAAATTTTGTGTAAAAGGAAAAATCATGGATGCATTCATGACAACTGCTCTAAGGCTGCTTTCACACTGGTACTTTTGGAATCCGTGGGCATACAGGAAAACCCTGTATGCCCACGGATTCCCACACAACAGTCAAACTGGATGCTGCAAGCAGTATTTGTTTGCATAGTTTTCATGGATCTGTAGGATCCAGAATGACACGCCCGCTAGGGGCATGTAATTAACAACTGCGTTATGCACATGTCCTGCGCATGCGCAGTTTATGCTTCACAGCCCAGAACTACTGAACCGTCGGGATCCCTACTGTCCATGGTTTTCCGTGCCCATAGGATTCCCACACAACAGGCAAACTGGATGCTGCAAGCAGTATTTGTTGTAAACTGTTCTGATTCTTTCACGTATTGCTGCAGATCTGTGTGGATCACGTTACTTTTCGCGGAGACCAAAAACTTAGCAAGATATGGCATTGTTCACACACAATTTGCGTTTTTTTTAGCACTCCTAAAAGCACTTGCGTTTTTTTAAGAGTGCTAAAAAATGTCTCTTGTGTGTCTGAAAGGATTTGCCACGTTTTTGGACTTAGTCATTTTTTCACCAAAAACGCAGGCAAAAACGCAAGCGTTAACGCAGGGTGCATATAGGCACCTGCGTTAACGCATGCGTTTCCCATAGGGGCCCATGTTAAAAAAACGCATGCGTTTTTGGGAAAACGCACATGCATTTTTTTACAGCACCCAAAAACGCTGCATGCAGCGTTTTTTGGACTGGGGGATAAAAACGCAAATGGAGCTTAAAAACGCATGTACACTCAAATGTACCCTGCATTAACGCACCTGCATTTTTTTTAACAGCCCAAAAACGCAGGGATGGGCAAAAAAAACGCATGTGCGTGAACATGGCCTATGTTTTTGGTCTACGAGGAAACTATGTTTTGCCACAGATCCACAATGATCCGCAGCAAAATGGTGACATCAGGATGCCCACGGAAGTGTTTTCCATACCCACTGAAAGACAATGGGGCCGAAAACTGATCTATAGGCATCCTATTTGTAGTGGATTCATATAGATTAAAACGGCTGCCAGTGTGAAGGCAGGCTAAAAGAAGCAAACTCAGCAGTCACCTGCAAATCATGGAGAAATTAAATAATTTGGGGAACCTGCAATCAGCCATACATGGCAGCTATTCAAATTTACATGTCAGCCACAAAATCAATGCTGGATAATAATATGAATGGCTTTGTCTGATGCCCGGTGCCAATGGGTCTCAAGGGTTCATTGTCACTGAAAGTGACCATCTTCCGCATCCCATGTCCTCTTTAATATACTCACCTTGATCCCAGTATCAATACATTGTACAAAAGAGGATCTGTAGAAAGGAGTTTCTTTACAGTATAGGCTGCATGGTGGGTCAGTGGTTAGTTCTTCAGCCTTGCAGCACTGGGGTCCTTGGTTCAAATCCCACCAAGGACTTCATCTGCAAGGAGTATGTATGTGAAATCAAAGAGTGGAGAAGCCAGAGCTGCCTATGGTCAGCATGCAATACAAAGAGTGCATATGCACATACTGTATTGCTTTCTAAGGCCGGCTTCACACCACGGTTTTCAGCTGTCAGGTTGAATCATGTTTGTTACAGGATCCACCAGACAAAAACTGAAAGGACAGGATGTGTTGCAATAGATGCCAAATATGCCCCGGATCCTGTGTTTTGCAGGATTCGTTTAATGCTGCTGTCCATGGTGCTGATCTTTCTGCTTGTGTGTGCAGTGCTGCTCTCCATGGTGATGAACTCTCAGCGTGTCTCTGAAATGCTGCTGTCAATGGTACTGAATGAGCATGGCAGCATTGCAGTGCATGCTCTGTTCTGTACCTCAAAATCTGGGAAACGATCCAATTTTTTCAAAGATCCGATGCCCATAGACCCCCCATAGACTCCCATGTTAAGGGTGCCCTAGATCCGGGGCTGTCCGATTTTGTCCGATTTTTGCACCAGAGCCAAAAAATGATGCAGACTCCGATTTTGTGCCCAGTGAAAAAACGGACAAAATTGGATCAGGCACAGAAAAGACAAAACCGAATGGCCAAATAGGACCAATCCAGCCCCATAGGAATAGATTGAAGGCAAAACTGGATCAGGTTGTGTCCAGTTCAAACCGGACACAACATGATGCAGAAAAACGTTCTGTGAAGCAGGCCTAACTGTGCTGTAAAAACAATTGATCAATTCTTTGAGCCACCCTGCCAAAGTCACAGATACCCAGACATTATCAGATCTGACCCCCACACTGCAAACTAACAGAGCCGACACAGATAAATGTGCATGAAATCAACAGAGCCTATGGGAAGTGTGGGGGGCTGTATGTGAACAGCGGCCTAGGTCAATCACAGTAAAGTTAGAAAGACTGGTAAACTAAACCAAGCGTGCACGGCAAAAAAGGGTGCCATGGGAGCGTTCTGAGATGATCAGGTATGTGTTGCATTAATTTAGTCCTGATTTTAATGTATTTAGGAGGCCATACGGCACAATGTATATAAAAAGCGTAGAGTAGGACCGCCCTATTGAGATTGATGTGATGTTGGCAAAGAATTGATTGTTTGCGAAATATCTCATTTTTAAAGTTAAGAGTTAATATGTGCATATGCACTTTTTGTATTGCATGCTGATCACAGGTTGTGCTGGCTTCCCCGTTCTTTGAGTTTGTATGTTCTCCCCATGTTTGGGTGGGTTTCCTTCTAATTCTCTGGTTTCCTTCCACACAACAAAGACATACTGATAGGATGTGTAGACTGTGAGCCCCAATCGGGACAGTGTTGGTGATGAATGCAATGCGCTGTGGAATTAATAGCGCTATATAGGTGAATAAATATTATTACCGTATCTGGTCAAGTATATTAATTGTACACTTGTCTGGGTTTTACACAGGGGAGGTCCAGTCTGTTCTTGGGTCTGTATTAAGGGGAAGTCTTGGGTCAGTTTTATAGGGTATACTGGTCTAGGATTTCCAGTTAGGGACAGTCAGGTGTGGGATCTGCAATTAACAGTACTGTGGTCTGTGGCTTTTAGTTTCGGGAAGACAGATCCTGAAATCTGTAGAAAGAGGAAGTCTGGTCTAAGATCTGTATTTTGAGAAAGTCTGGGGTCAGTATTATTAGGTAGTCTAGACTAGGGTTTCCAATTATGGGAAGTCAGGTCTGGGTTCTATATTTAGGGAAAATCTGTATAAATAGGAAGGGTGAGATCTCTTAAAGAGAACCTGATAGATCCCCCATGATCCCCAAGCTGCCACCAGTTTCTTATTGTTATGTTAACACTCTTTGCAGTCCTTTTGCACAATATAAGTGATTGCAATGTATGACAAAAAAGAATGTAAGGCTCCTTTCACATCAGCGTTTTACACTGATCGCGGCAGTTGTGGTGAAAAAACGCAACTGCCGTGATTACCGCATAACGGCCGCACTTGCGGTTCACTTGCGGCGAGCCCCATACAATGTCTATGGGGCTTGCGGTAAGTGTGCGGCAGGTGCGGCAAGTGCGGTTTCGGCACTTGTGGCAGGTGCGGCCGCGAAAAAACCACGGTATACCGTGGTTTTTTCGCAGCCGCACCTGTGGCAAGTGCCGATACCGCACTTGCCGCACCTGCCGCACACTTACCGCAAGCCCTATAGACATTGTATGGGGCTTGCCGCAAGTGAACCGCAAGTGTGGCCATTATGCAGTAATCGCGGCAGTTGCGGTTTTTTCACCGCAACTGCCGCGATCAGCGTAAAACGCTGATGTGAAAGCAGCCTTAAATATGTTTCTATTATCCTAATTAGTTTCAGGTTAGTCAAAGAGTTGTTGATAGTAATTTAACAAAGAAAGAAAAATAATCCAGCTCACCCAATATGAATCAGGCAGGCACAGACTGGCGCACTGACAATGCCCAGGAAGTCCACTGATTTAGAAAGAGAAGAGATCCAGCTTCCGTAGCAAAAATTCATAGGTTTATTTTACATTTCCAAGGTTGCATTACAAATATTACAGAATAATAAGGTGCTTGATGTCTATGCTTAGACAGCCAGATTGATAACTGCAGTGCGATGTGGGGCAACACATTTCTGATGATTACTGCATCCTTTGTCAAGCCACCAAGTATCTCTCTGCGTATCAGAAGCGATCGCAATGTGCAGTGCTGAGGTGCCCTAAGGGGCCATGTTAAAAGTAAAAGTTTTTTAAAAATGTTTTTTTAAAAAATATAAAAAAAACTAATTGAAAGTAAAAATAGTAAGAAATAAATATCACATTTGGTATCGCCGTGTTCAAAAATGCCTGATGCATCAAAATATAAAATCAATTAATTACATCAGTAAACAGCGTAACGGAAAGAAATGTTCAAATGCCAAAATTACATTTTTTTGGTGGCCGCAACATTGCAATAAAGTGCAATAACTTACGATGAAAACAACGTAACCTACCCAAAAATGGTATCATTAGAAACATCAGCTCAAGCAGCAAAAAATAAGCCATCACACAGCCCCAGATCCCGAAAAATGTGAATGTTGAGGGTCACGTAAAAAGGCACTAAAGGTGAAATTCTTTTTCTTTAAAAACTCTGAATTTTTTTCACCACTTAGATACAGTAAAGTTTTATATGTTTGTTATCTACGAACTTTGTAGTATTCTGATATATTTTGCACTTCTCTTGTTGTGGATTAATACATTCTAAATGCAGTTATAGCATTCCCCAATATACCCCATAATACAGACTCCAAACTAACCCATTACTAACATACATCATAGGGCCACGTCACACACACAGATAATTGTGCAGATATTGTTCGCAGATCTCTGTTGCAGTGAAATCATGGATACATTGTTCATTTTGTATATGGCCACAAAATGGAGCAATGTATCCATGATTTCACTGCAACCAGAGATCTGCGAACAATATCTGTACAATTATCTGTGTGTGTGACGTGGCCCATACATGTACGGCACAATCAGTAGTGGGTGTATGGAGTGGACTCACAAGGTTTTTCTGGTCCATACCTGCAGATAATACTGTGACA